>JAAAKQ030302287.1:0-26962 GCA_010016005.3 Zanna intricata
AGCAAGCAAGTCCAACGGCTTAACACCAGCTATCACAGAGACTGCCTCCCGCGAGATTGTCCTGTAACCGCCAATGATCGCCAAGAGCAGAAGACGCTGGGCCCACAATAGAATATCACGATAACACTTATAAACCATCCGATGAGCCCAAACAGACGCAGCATACACCTTTATACAGAACGCGCGATGCACCTTTATACAGACTAAAGTCCTAAATCGCGATGTCCTAAATTAAATTGGTGGCGAAGTTCTCTTAGCGCAGCCTGTACACTGTCGTTAGTTTTAGGAAAAGCTTTGATAGCAAAAGCACGTCGCGTACCACTAAGAGCTGACACTCGCCCAAGGATTTCAACACAAATTTAACATTTTCCTTTTCCCTAAATCATTCTGTATCTGTTCTAATGTAGCAGTTGTTTCAAGGTAATTTTTGTTCAAATATTGTTTCACAGGCTTTTATAATGAGTTCTATAACATATTGCAGAAACGTGCCAGTGAACATAAGTCCGAAAACGAATACTTTTCCGTCTGTCCACCATTTTGTGTTTTTAAGGAAAAGTTTTTTTTTCAAGAACAGTTGGAGATAATGCAATAAAATTGTGTACTTTATTTTATATTAAAATATTTTAATAAGAAAATGAATGGCCATACTCATTGTTGACAAATTTCAAAATGGTGGCCGTTTCAATTTTTTAATGTTAAATATTATGAATATTATCTTCATAGTTTTACAACTTTTTTTTTTGTCTTCAGTCATTTGACTGATTTGATGCAGCTCTCCAAGATTCCCTATCTAGTGCCAGTCATTTCATTTCAGTATACTTCCTACAACCTCTATCCCTAATAATTTGTTTGCATATTCCAACCGTTGCCTGCCTGCACAATTTTTCCCACCATCCAGTATCCAGCAACCACCAGTATCAAAGCAACTATTCTAAGATGCCTTAATATGTGGCCTGTAAGTTTGTGTCTTCTTTTAACTATATTTTTTCCAAGTTTTACAACTAGGTTGTCGTTTTGTTCACAAAAAAAAAAATGCTCGTAATTTTTATAATACAACACAATTTCATAAATCTTATAATAATTCCTAAGATAAAATTTACGAATCAAAAATTGAAACCATCGCCATTTTGAAATTTGTCAACGAAGAGTATCGTTATTTTTTCCCCTATTAAAAAAATTTTAATTTAAAATAAAATACAAAATTTTATTGCGGTATCTCCAATCGTTTTTTGAAAAAAAAAACATTTTTCTTAAAAAAACACAAAATGGCTGACAGAGAGAAAAATACGCGTTTTCGGACCTATGTTTGCTGGACATTTTTTCTTCAGCATGTTAAGTAGAATCACTTCCTAGAGTTTGCCCTCACCTTTTAAGAATACCTGTATATATAATAATAAAACGAGCATAGGTTAACTGAAAAGTAAATAAAGATTAAAGTAAAATATATTTTTATAAATTTTATAAAGTTTTAAAAATAATTCTGGAGCGAGATATAAATCTTCAATCTCATTAGCAACGATATAATAGGACTATTAGAAAGTAAATCAGAAGGAAATTTTTTTTAGAATGCTTACAAAACAATACGGTAATCTTATTGAGATTAAAAGTTTTTTTTTTTTCAAGTTATTGTTATAATAATATGACGTAGATGCAACATCATTCTCTCTCTTCGAATGTTTAATTTAAAAACCAGACATTATTTCGTTTATACTTTAATTTCCATAACAACGTTACTTTTATACATCATTGAATTTTTATAAAATTTCCCATTGTAAAACAAGATTTCTTATACAAATATTTAAGAAAAAGAGACTTATATTTCCGTTGTAATTCTTAAAAAAGTTGCAACCTTCAAAAAATAGGACGGAGGGAGCTCTTAATTAATTTATTTATTTTTCTTTTAAAGTATATTCATGTTTTTCTCTCCGTTCTACATTCTACATTTCCATATTTTTTTTAGAAGAATTTCAACCAGTGGTTCCGTAAATAGTTTTAAAACAAATTTTATGGAAGTTTCTTAAATAAAAGATGTTGCCTTCGTAATGATACAAAATACATTTTCATAATTGTTTTGTATGGAATTTTTATCAAGTACTAAGAAGGTATTTTCATATGATAATTCAAAAAATTGTTTAGAAAACCCAGAAATGAAAAATAATACACGTATTGTCATTCAGAGACCCATAATTTCTTCATAATTAGTTCAAATTGTTTATATCTAATTCTTCTCGTTATTTTACAAAATATGCCAATTTGATACCTTTGCATTTTTTGCAAAGATTTATTTACTTTTATTCGTATATATACAGCAGCTTTGTGAACGTACATATTTTTAAATAAAAAACTAAATAAACTATTAGAAAAAGTGACATTAACATAAAACTCAGTTAAGAATAAATTTTTAAAAATCATGTTTTGTTAACTTTCCCTTAAATTTCAATATTTTGAAGACGACTCGAAAATTAATTGGGTACAAATTGATTGATCAAATTATTTATGTCGCCTTAAAGACTTGTTTTGATTACACTCATAACCTTGTCGCTGTTAGTTTCTTTGGATCGAGAGGATGGGAAATTAAATATAATTGGTTCTCCTAAATAATTTTTGGGCCAAAAATACATAAAATTTTTGAACATCCAGCTTCCTGTACAATAGTTTAATTTTCTCAAACTTTTTCAAAAAAAAAAATTAAAAAATACAATGTTATTTACTGCATGCAAACTATAAAGATAATGTTCTTAATTATTGTATTAAAATACATACCTGTATGTAAAAAACATACATTCAAAATTTTTACAGTTTTTTTTTTTTTCTGATTACTACTAATAGCCCAAATAATATTGCAGAATTTTTACAAAATAGATGTCTCATAAATACAAAAAAAATTAGTTATATTTATGCTAAAATTTTACTACATAAAAAACCTCGTAATATAATTTTCTAAAGGATTTTGTACTTTAAAAATGAATGTCAACTTAATTTAATTTTTCTGCCCCTCACAAAATTTACCACTATCTTAACAAGTAACACCATATTTTCAGTGTGAACGATTTATAAATAATATCTTATACTTATATCTTATACCGAGGGGCGTAGCTAGCGCCCCCTCTGCCATGTATGACAACTTGGCAGAGTGGTAGTGACGCTAAATCGATAATCTTTAATATAACGTTGTTTTTTCACACCTTTCATACCTTCAAATTCGTTTTATTAAATAAATA
This sequence comes from Zanna intricata, assembly GCA_010016005.3. NCBI lineage: Eukaryota > Metazoa > Arthropoda > Insecta > Hemiptera > Fulgoridae > Zanna > Zanna intricata. The sequence continues at coordinate 3,222 of JAAAKQ030302287.1, forward strand.
AGAATGATTTTAGATACATAAATTGTATTTTAAAAATTCTGAATAAAAATTTAATCTTATACGCGAAACAGTATCTCGATTAGCATTCTTGTTTTTTTTACTGGAGTTCATCAAAGTCCCATAATAACAACAAAAATATTCAGACTTCAGAAGTGATCCGATTGTGATCATCTAATCCTGATCGGTCAAGAACGACTCAACAAGTTTTCATCAAATTTTAACATGCATATCTATACCTCATTGAAATTGATGTAGTTTGAAGATTTTTGAGCCTCACACTTAGGGATATATACATATATATATATAAAACAGGTAAATCAAATATTTTTCATGATTTATTTAATATTTATATTATACACTATTCACGCATATAAACAAACTGCTTTTCCAAAACAGAAGTTTGTCTCCTACGGATCTATTTTCAAATTAAGCGATCACTTTTTTTTTACAAAAAAGATTATTTGTGAATAAATATGACTTTATGATATGGGCTATTTTGCGGATTAAATTTTCATTCAATAAATTACCTTGTACTTAAAGTTTCCTTTTTATTTCTCTATAACGTATTTTTATAAATTCTTCATGAAACTCAATGGACAATACCATCTTAAACTACATGCAATAAATAAAACCAAAAAACATCAAGTCAAATATTTTTCATGATTTGTATAAAACTTATATTGAACACGTTTCACGTATACAACCATGCTTTTCAAAACAGAAATTTTTTTCCGAATTTATTTTCCAAACACAAGTGTTCATTCACTTTTTAAGAGCAAGTATGACTTGATCTACATGGAACACTATGGGCAATTTCGTCTTCAACTGTATGCAAAAAATGAAATCAAAACCCATTCTATCAAACTTAAATTTTCATTCGATCTTTTTCTACTAAATGAAATTTCCTTTATATTTCAATGACATTTTTTTTCTGTAAGCTAGTTAATTACTAGATTGCAACAAAAGAGATGTGATTAAGAAAATATGTCACAACTTATTTTTAAATATTAAATAATACTCTTAATAGTGTTTCGTTTCTTAGTGAATTCATCCTGTAGAATTAGTTACAGGATAAAAATAATATGTCTCGTACTGAAATGAGTTTGATGTAGAAAATAATGAATCGATCAAGTAACCCACAACGTTACTTAAAGAACTTTAACCATATTTGACTGGCACTTAGACTTTGATGAACAGTATGGATAAAGTCGCATGTGTTTTCGAACGAAAATAAATCGAGTAATCATGCGAGTTACTCAGTCAAGTACAATTTTGGAACCTGTAAAAATTTACACCAGTCTAATAGGACAGAAATAGTAATCCTCGTAATTTTATTTATGCTCTTTAATTTTTTTTTTTGTTTAGTACTGCTTGTTAACTACATTCTTTTGTCTCTTTTTGACGTGTTTCGAAACTCCACTTTCAAAACTTATTGTATTGATATTTTATATTTCTGTTCATCTCTATATAGCGTTTAGGCAATGCCTCTCTCTGTATTTGATTACATGCTTGCTCATAAAAGACGTGTTGGGATTCAATATTCCACATAATAGTGCCGTTCCTAGCTTTAATGTTATATACTTGTGGGAAGTAAATTTCTGAATTAATGTTTCTGCAACTAAAAACAAATTACCATATCCTAGGCACTTCGTGACGCCAAGTACTGAAAAAAAATTCAGTAGTCAGGCAGTGATGAGTAGTCCTTACCGCTCAATCAGAAAGCACGCTGTAGCCCTTTTTTTTTATCTTGCAGCAGAATAGGAAAAATTCTGCAGAAGAACTTGAACTTTCATCTGTATAAAATAAGATGATTCAAAATCGTAAGTGAGCGTGACAAAGTAAATCTGGTGACATTCTGTGCAATTTTTATTGACTTGTTTACCGATGAAGTGGTGCTAATGATTGACGAATCGCATTTTCATTTAACGAGCACAATGAAACAGAATTTTCGTACTAGCCGCATTTGAATACTAAGCTGATTTATATAGTCCTATTCACAGTTCATGTTTAATCGTCCGATGTGCTCTGCTATTTTGTAATTATAGGTCTCTATATCTTCTAGAGGAAGGAAGGAAGTGATTAGTCTTAATCACTTTCAATTCTGACAGATACTCAACGATATTGTTAGATTTCCTTGCTCCTGAATCGCTTCGTCGAGGGGGTCGACTTGAATGTGGTGTTGTTCCTGCAGGATGGAACAAAAGCCTATACTGCCAAAGCATACGTGGTGGTGAGTCAAGAAATGTTTTAAAGGAGGATATGTTCTCAGCAGCACGCCAGCACATTCTTCAGATCTTTCAGTATCCGATTATTTTCTCTTTTGGTATTTAAATCTAGAATGTCCAGCAGTGAATCTGGTAATATTAACAAACTGAAAGTTTCCATACAATAAGAAATCACAGCAATCCCCAGATAACAAGGTGCAAGATTGCTAAATTTACGGGTAAAACTGAAACAACGAATAAAAAATAGCGGAAGCTATTAGTCTGATACATTATTTAAGAAGTAATTAAAGTTATACCAAAGAGTGTTATTATACTTTCTATAATTACTCATTAAAACATACGTAAATTATATTTTGTTTTTCTAATTACATTTTTAAAATCGAAAGGTTCCCACGACTCACTCTGTAGTTAGTTAATATCATGCCTCTAATATCCTTTTTTTAATCTTTCTACAGATACAAATTTACAAAAACTAAAATTCTTTGCTTCTCACAGAATCTTTTATACATTTTTTTTTTTTTTTATAAAAATTACAATAAAACGTTTTATAGAGCTAACCATACTTTCATTAAAACTAAAATTTAAAAAATAATAATTTATAATTTTTAAAAATCCATTTAAAAATTAGAATTTAAGTATCGATTAATTACAGTCAGCGCCAAATTAACTATTAAGAAGTTGATAATGCTTCATTTATTTCCAATTTCGTATCAGTGTGAGCAGTTGTGTTCTGTGACAATAATTTACTCTATTACCAGCCATTGGAGGGAATAGTGGGAATGTGTCACACTGAAGGGAAACAAACCCACTTTTCTCCTCACATTCATTAATAAGCCTGGAATATACTATATAACTAATTATACTTGAGAGTAGATATTCCAATGTCTGAGAGTTATTTATCTCATGGTACATCGCTTACATTCTGTTCAGGTGCAGCATCATAAGTATATACGAGTAAAAAAAGTACGAGACGTCACGTCCTTATTTTTATTAGGGCAAGTAGGATTGAAAATGACTTTCATCTATCTTTTCTCCTAATACAAAAAAAAATGAAATGACAAATATCAGTAAAGGATAGGAAATAATCTATTCATTTATATTTTATTTAAGTTATTTTTCCAGCTCTCTCTTAGCAAATCTTTACTTTTTGTATTTTTTGTAATGTATTGCTATATCTGTTTTTTATTACATTGTATGTTTGCTTTGAATGTTATTTGAATTTTTTTTTAAATTAAAATTATTCCTTCAACTTAAATTATGGGAATATTTTTTATATTTAGCTCTCGTACTTTTGAGTTCTACTCAAAAAACTTCATGCTCAAAGTTTGTTTCTAGCGCTGTTAACCAGCTCTTATCTTTTCAATTTTTTTGAAATGCGTACATTTTTGTTATATTTTCATATTTTTATTAAAAGCGATATCCATTAAACATTAGAATGATATGGCTAGTATGTATGACAAATATTTTTTTAATTATCCAACTATCCGGATTGGGCCTTGCAAAGGTTAGTCCGGAAAATCGGCGTTCTAGAGTATGTTTAGTATAATATTTTATTTTTTTATTGTGACTCCTTCTTTAAATTACTTTAAAAAGTATTCATTTTATTTTACAATTAAAAGTAATCATAAAAAAATTATAGTTTGAGTTAAAATAAGTTTCTGTAATAAATACTATTTTACGACAGAATTGTTTTAGCAGAGATAAGATATTTTTAAAACTGTTTCGTTTCATGGAATTTAAAAAAAAGATCAAAGAATTAAACTCAGATTATTGATTTGGTTTAAAATACTGTATTAGGAAGTGTAAATAGTCACAGGTTATATCGTACATTGATTTACTTTTTTTTGTTTGACGTCATTACTTCCAGTTTACTTCATTTCATTCAGCATTTAATTTGAATATAATATCTACCTTTCTCGAATTTTAGAAATAGAAACACCGTTCTTTCTCTGGTTAATCTTTTCTAATAGTTAAGATTTAGTTAATTTTCTAATTAGTAAATCTTTCTCTATTTAATGGATCAAAGTTTTTATACGGTCCAAAAAGTAGAACCGATTTTCACAAGAAAATTTAAAGTGAAAAGTGACATTCCTTTACACATAAAAGTACCGAGATGTGTACTCTACTTCCCATGTCAATTTCAAGTTTATTGAGTAGTCATTGATTAGCAGTGATCGTTCGGGTAAAGTGTTTTGAATAATAGCCTACCGTGAAAAAAAGTTGTCAACGTTGTTATGCGATTCAGTTTTGTATCCGTTTAAAATGTCTGCTTCCGAAAAATTCGAAATTTTGAAAGAAACATTTAATAATAAATAGTGTGCGTGATCTGCAATATGGTTTCGTTGGTATGCTCGATATTTAGCCGGACTTTAAAGTATGGAAGACATGGTGAGAGCGAGATGACCAAGCACGTCGATTAACGATGTTATGGCGAATACAGCGAGCGACAATCGAGAAGATCCTTGTATTGGTATGTGGCATTGGAGAAAACATACAAATCTCAAAAAAGCAGTGCATATAACATTTTGAGTGAGCGGATGAATATGGAATGCACATTGAGCGTCGTTGGGTTCCGCGGCTCTTAATGCATGCGCAAAGAAGTACCGCGAAATCGTCTGCAAAGAATTGTTAGTTCCTCACAAGAAGAAAGGAACATGTTTTTTGCATAAGGTGAAAATCGTTTTGGATTTCTTGGACTAATCTTGGATTTTCCATTATAATCCTGAGATGAAATAACGAAGCCCCGCGATGAACGTCAACTTCCTTACCATCTGCAAAAAAGCGAAAGGTTCACCACACAGCGCGGGTAAATTCATGATCATCTCTTTTGATCATGAAGTATTCATTTATCAACATCAGGTACTACAGAGTTTACTGTAAATGCTTTCTGGCATATTAATATGTTTCAGATAATGATGACTCACTCACTAGAGAAAAAACGGTTGAAAAACCTCATTACGATAATGTGCGTCCCCATACCTCTCAGTCCACAAATTTTTTCATGTTTGATAAACGGATCAAATGCTGGTAGAAATTTGTTCTTTTTTGTAGCGTTCCGTAAATATTATTTATTTATTTAATAATTTTTATTATTGTTATTATTTTTGTTCATTTATTTAAAGTTTTTTTTTATTAATATGATAATTAACTTACCATACTAGATTCTTCATTTATAATCGTTTAACAATGGAAATCTAGGATTAAATTTTTATTTTTCTATAATAAGTTTTAAGCGGCATTTTATTTTAATGATTTATTTCAATAACACTTTAGCACAGTTTATTTTTATATATATTTATTTCAAGCAATTTGAAATACATTTACTGTCTGGTGGATCAGATAGAGCAATTCTTTTCCACGTTTAAAATTAACATACCAATCCTACGTATATGTACAATTATTTTTTTGTTAGATTCTAACTAACCTATTCTTATATCCTAATCTTTTGTACCTGAACTTTGAAACAATCATTTTACTATCATAAGTAACAATTAGAAGGCTACACAATATATCTCTAGAGATTATCATACAAGCAACTAACTCATGTTTGATATTTGCAGCAATGCCATTTCTTAGCATTATAATTAAAATAAGACTACACTGAGAAAACTGGTATATTATGAGCAGAACAGTTTACAAATTACTGTTACAACTACGAAGCAGATCAGGTGTCCAGATATATGGCTTGACAAGACAGAATAATTTATCACAATCAACCACATTTAGTCGTATAACTGATTATTACACAATAAGTATAGGAGATCTGATCAATAGTGAATATCATATACAATAATCCAGTATATATATATATATACATTGTTTTAATTTAATGATATGAAAAAATCATTCAAATTTTGTTTAATCTTCATATTTAGGATATGATAATAGAAATAATATATAACACTTAGATAACAAACGATCTTTGTTATTACTTCTATTCCTGAATTTCTTTTCACAGATTTTATTTTAATTATTTCATAATTTAATAATCAGAAATCGTATCCATATTTCCATTTCAACTTGCTAATTCCTCCTACTTTAATGTATTAATTTGTTTCTTTAAATTATTTAGCTAACATTTTTTTTTCTTAACATTCCATATTTTGACTGAAGATTGTCAGAGATTTTTGTATTTTTTAGTGGTCCTTTTGAGTTATTACTATCTTAAAATCTGACCAGGAGTCTTATGTACAGGATATTTTACTCAAAACCATTATAAGTATTCAATAAAATAAGAGGTTAGTGATTAAATAAAAAGAATTGTTTTAGTCAAAATCTATTTTTGTTCTCAAAAGATTATCAAACTAAATGGTTGATTTAAAGTTTGGTAGCGGTAAATTATGTATATGATACAGTAAGATCCACAGAATTAATTGTTAATATCATTTGTTATCTAAGTATTATATATTACGAATTTTTCCATTGTCATATACTTAATATGAAGATTAAAAGATTTGAATGATATTTTCATATCATTACATTAAAACAATTAATATATATAAAAAATGGATTATTGTATATGATAATACTGACTATTCTTCAGCTCTGTAAGCAAGTGAAAGTGCATAAAGAAGTAAAAAAAAAAAAAACGGTTCCAGGAGCAGGAAAATTCATGGCTATGGTTTATCGAGATTCTCGTGGTGAGATGCTCATAGATTACCTGGCAAAAAAGCAGAAACATCCCCGTAGTCTTACAGTTCGCTACTGTTTTGATTGGAGAATATTACTCAGGTTAAACGTCTACATCTGGTAAAAAAAAAAAATGCTCTACACTACCATAATGCGCCTCCACTCACGTCTCGGGTTGTTTTTACGAAACTCCATAAGTTTTCAAGCTCTACGACAAGGGTCGTATTTGACGGAATTCTAGCGATTCCTTCTCTTCCCAAATCTGAATAAATGGCTCGCTGGACGAAGATCCGACTTTAAACAATGAAATCCTAGCTGAAACATCCACTTATATTACAGAGTTGTATAAGTTGCATTATACTGATGCTATGAAAAACTTAGAAAGTTTTTAGTCTAAACGAATGTAATTTCGAAGTAACCAAAGGCTAAAAAGTAACCAGAGACAGTCATTAATTATGGCCACAATTAAGTTAAGATAGAGTGTAGAAATCTGAAATTCAGTTCTGAAGTTTAAGAAATTAAGGAAGTAATAGCTAATCAGCTAAGAAAAAACAACCTAAAACAAATGTATGTAAAATAGAAACATAAAGAAATCAAGTTTTCGACCAAAATGTTACTACCAAAGAAGAATCAGTTGAAAAAATTGGATGACGTTAGAAATATAAATAATTTAATAATTTAGTTAAGAGAGGAGCTGTTTAATAGCAAATCATACCACAACAAAAAAAAATTGGTAATATTTTCAGATTTGATGAAGACAGGAAATTGTATTGACGAACAAAAAATAAAATTAATAAATGAGAGGAGAAAAATATGATTAAAGGAAAGGTAGATGTAAACAGAAAAGTAAGAGAAATCATATATATATATATATATATATATATATATATATAAAAATCCAAAATTTATTAATATCAAAAAGTGGCTGAAAAAAGTTGCAGAGAGGAAAAAAAGCTGATAAGTAATAAGTAGGCATGGAAGTATTGTACTGAGGAGAAAAAAAATTAAAGATTTTAGAGCAGACTATAGTATGAAATGAATGATTTAATTTTGAAAGGAAAAGGCCGGCCTCCGTGGCGTGAGTGGTAGCGTCTCGGTCTTTCATCCGGAGGTCCCGGGTTCGAATCCCGATAAGGCATGGCATTTTTCACCCACTCTACAATTCATTAATCTCATCCTCTGAAGAAATACCTAAAGGTGGTTCCAGAGGTTAAAAAAAAAATTTAATGAAATTCTGAAAGGATAAGAACTTTTAATATCACTTCCTGTCTGGGAGAAATGAGACTAAGCAAGCTTTACGCATTACTTTTCAAAAATATCATATGAAAAATAAACTAAGATTTTGAAAATAGTCTAATCATTACCAAATAAGGGAGGAACAGATAGATATGAAAATTTTCTTATCAATTTAAAGTTTCACTTCTTGAAGTTACCAGTCTATATATAGTAGTTACACTATCATATACATGATAGTTTACAGATAAATAAAATATGTGGTAGAAGGTAAATTAAATTAAAACCTTTCTGGTTTCTTAAGTTCATGCTATTTTTGAATGAGGGAATCAGTTTGGGCTTGAGATAATTTTATACCACAGGTTTAAAAAGACTAAATCCATCTACGTGAGGTTTTCGAATTAAAAGTAGGGTAATTACATATAATAAAGTTACAAAAAGGGTGAAAAAAGTAATGCCAATACAAAAGCAGATTAACACAAGCAAGGAAAGCTTTCATCCAAAAGAAATGTCTGCTTGTATTACACATACAACTAAGAATTAAACATTTTTCTTTTTTTTTTAAATATATACAACAATTTATGGTAATGAAGAATGTATGATAGAAAAACAACATACAAGCTTTAGAAAACTGATGTTACAAAAGGATATTGATCATTACGTGGGTTGATAAAATTCAAAATGATTAGGTATTAAGATGAAAAGAATAGGGGAGAGATTTATGGTAGATCCTTGAAAAAAGACAGAAACTAGGTTGGTAATTCTTTCATTTAAACCGGATTAATTTGGTGATAAGAATAGGTGTAGAGGGTATGAGAAAATTAGATTGTATAAAACAGATAATTGAGGATGCAATAAATATGTTGAATAAAAATTAACACGGAATAGAAAGGACTGAAGAATACTATTACACCTGTCAACAGACTGATAACTCAAAAAAATAAATAAATAAATAACTGTCATGAAAAACTAAATAAACGTAACATAAAGCCGTTCGGAAAGTTCTCGGCCTGTCAAAGAATTCAGATACTTTTTTTATTTTTCAACCTACGAAATTCAATTCGTGTCGACTAAAGACTTTCCAAGTTTTCCATAGCATTAGTATAATGCAACTTATAATCAAATCAGTAGTGAAGTGTAAGACTCCCAGGTGATATTCCTGTTTTTTTTTCCAGGTAACTACGAGCACCACACCATGAAAATCTCTATAAGCCATGAATTTTCCTGCACCTGGAACCATTTTTTTTTCTTTACTTCTTTATGCGCTTTAACTTGTTCCCACCCACTGTTTAATTTCTGGCGTATAATGGTGAATCGATATTTTATCTATTATCATAAAAATTTAAAGAAACTCACTAGAATCGCGTTTAAATAAGATTAAACAAACTATTCTCTCGAATGTGTTTTTGGTCGACTGTTAGTAAATACGGCATCCTAGAGAGGAACGCTTTTTCATAAACAAAACATAGTGTAAATGTAGTGGATACGATCGAAATGTTTCCGATATCAGTAATCTCGTATATCTTCAGTCGACAATCATTTTATACATCATAGTGGATTTTTGTGACGATTTTGTCACTCGCAGCGGTTTTTCATCCCGAGTCTTATTTTAAATGGATGTACGGCCGAATATAAATTCAGTAGCTCTTATTTTTACCATCGAAAACGAAGGGAGAAATCCTTTACAATGAAATTTAACTCATTTTTTACGTCCTTTGAGGTAATTTTTTTAAAATAAAGTACTTAATAACAGCTTGAACTTCAGTTTTATTCATTTTTTAGAAAAATTCAAAATATGTTTGTTTTACCCTATGACCACAAACAAGTTACTAAATGCACACATCTAAAACAAAACACGCCATCTCAAGGATAATACTTAGGTATCGTACTGTAACTAAATGCTCAGTTTTGGCTTTCTGCGTGTCCGGATGAGAACTTTCGAAAGAATACTCCAAACGTACTCGTATGTATAGTCACATAAATATACACAGTAATTTAGAACATGAAAATAAAACAAATTAAGACATATTAACATGGGTATATAACTAATATAATAAAATTTCATAATATATTTTAATTATATCAATAGCAATCTAATATTTTCAATGTAAATCTTAATCTTAAATCATTTTACCGTAAAACGTCAAAGGGGATTGTGAATTGGTCTGTGAACTTGGAAAATTATTAGAATTAAAAGTGAATTACAAATTTATTTTTTGTTGCCTAAAGATTATACAATGGTATTGTAATTTAATAATATCTAATTAAAAAATAAAGTAAAAAATACGTAAGTAAGAGGGTTATTAAAAGTGAAATGGATTTGCCAACAAAAAAAATAACGCAGATAACTTCATCAAATATACAAAAGTACCCACTTCCGTTACCTCATCCCTCATTCTTATAAAGCAAACGAAATTAATAAACTCTTTTCGGGTATTTCAATTAACAAAATATTGATAGATTTCAAACAAAGCCTTGATTGGCTTTTGAATATAAAGAGTAAACTTTTAAGTGATTTTTTTATTTAACTTTGAGATGTAGAAGATTTTATCATCATTATCCCTCTTAGAAACTTAATTAATTGATCTTTCAACAGTGGCCGAATTTCGAGATATCTTAAAACTTCCGTTGCAATTACCCTCTAAAAAAAAACCTCTCCACCACTTTAGTTTTAAAAAAATTGCAGATTAATTTTGTTATTTTTTATATTTTTTGTAGTTTTAAAAAATATTATTGAAAATAGAATATTTCTAACAAATTATAAAGTACATATAAACGAACGTTTACATAGTTTTACGGGAAAATTGTCTGCTATTAGAGCCATTTCCTAGTTTTCAGAAAATATTTTAATGGCACATTGTTACGTCTAATCTATGCGTTGATAATATTGAAGATTAGATACCGATATGATCGGTATCTATTACTGATTAGCAGTCGTCGAGTCAGTTGCAGTAGAGACACCGGGCGAGTAGCTACTAGTTTTTCAAACACGTTAGTTGTAACACACAATGTATCAATCATAAGTATAATTACTCATAAGCTGTTTTATATAAAGTTATTTACAACATACAACGTATCACTCATAAGTATAATTACTCATAAGTCTTTCTGCTAATACGCAAGCTTCTTATTCATAAGTGTAAATGACAAATAATAAAGAAAATTATTCTATTCAAAATTATACTATATTATACTATTATACCTTCAACGTCATCAACGCATATACTACAGTTTACAACAATAAATAATCGTTTCTACCATGATCTGGTCTTCATTTATTCAAAACGCTACGAGCTAATCTTTCTACTAAGTTAAGGTATACATAATGGTCCTCCGCGCAACCATACAACGTCCATCTACAAGAAGCAACTGAATCATCTTTACATATTTGTTGGTGTTATATTAAAACTTTAAACACACATAAATAACAAAAACTCATCTTCCCGATTTTTGTGATTTCATTAGAACAATCGATCTAGTTACTCATTTCACTTGCTTGAAAAACCTTAGTTATTTTAATCATACTTAACAAATTAATCGTACAGCAGTTGAAATTTCATTTCGATAAAACTCCACATGCAAGCTGTGAGTTTTTACCTCAAGATATGGAAGACAAGAATGCTATAAGGATACGTCCTTTGTCCTGCACTATTTGTAGTTTATTAATGATCTGTCTTAAAATACTGAAGCATTTATTATCAAAATGTCATAAGATGACACAATTGTATCTACATCTAAAGAAACTTATTAAAAAAAATCTAGAAAATTCTACATTAGCAGTTCATAATTTATTTACGGATAGTTTATTTAACATTAACATATAAATGTAAGCCAATGGACTGTACTTTTCATCTTGTTACAGAATAAGTCATCACACTGCAAATCGCGTATAAAAATTTTCGTTAATGTTAACGTTAATATTTTTCATGTCCATAGTGTAAAATTCCTGGCTGTTTTATACTTCAATAAACTCCCTTACGATTATCAAATTGATTTCGTTTATAATAAAATCGAAACGTACTGTTTTGCTTTGAAGTGTCTTAATACCTCCCAATGTCACGTGAACGTGGTACATTGGGAGGTATTGCCTCCAGTTAGATCCCTAAGTGAATATATGTTTCATGTGTAATGTTGTTATATGTCAAAATTGCGTTGCTGCGAGCAGCATTTTTAGTGAGAATTTGATCTCAAAACGATTTTGTCGATGCGTATATGGCATTCAAAGTCACATGGGCAGTTAGATTAGATAGGCACGGAGTTTCGAGCTTCCGCGTTGCGGTTATTTAGCTATAGGGCTACGTGTAGGTCAATCTAAGCCTACGGCGAGGGCGATTGCTGCTGAGGTATTTTACTCTGACGCTAAATGTAGACCGCAGCATTTGCATCAGGGGCATCCCGACCAAGGCCTGGCTGATGACTGAGATATATAATCAATACGAAGGTTATTCAGACGACTCCCGGTAAAGCCCCTCAGGGCTAGGAACGGGAGGGGTGGTGTGGCGGCCGGAATCGTCACTTGATGGATGTCTTCCCCTACGGGGGTTGGGATATCTTAATAGAAACGAATTCCTTTTCATAATTGTTAAATATTTTTATGTTTACATTTCCGCCTGAAATATATCATCTCTAAGGGCACACTCAAAAAATTAGAAAAAGTATTCAAAATACGGAAATGAAATATCAAATCATTGTTTGACTACCATAAGTATGAATAACGCAGAACAATACTTAGAAAATTAAAATTTTAACTTATTTTTGCGATTATATGTACAGTCACAGCTAAAAATTATTCTTAAAAGGATATCAATATCTATCAAACCAGACAACGGGACTGTTTTCAAGTAGCTCAATAAATTATTCTGAGAAAAGGCTATTAAAAAGCTTATGCTTTCGTTGCCATTTTCAATAAATTATCAAACTACTTTAAAAAATCTTCTCACCAATTCATTTAAAACACAATTAAAATATCTCCATTAAAAGATACAATAAATATGTTGAATTTTTAATTAATACTAATTAAAACATTTTTTTTAAACCCTGAATTTTCTACATATCGTTCAACGTATACAAAAAAAAATATGTGCTCAAATAATTGTCATTAACGCCTTTCTGATTTGAATTGTTTTGTAGTTTTTTTTTTACAAATAATATTCTCATGCTTTTATTTTAATATTGTTTCACGTGTTTTTATTTAAAATAATTAACATGGACTTTAATGAATTTTTTATTTTATTAGAAAATAAAATGTATTTTAATTTACAATTGTGTATTTTCCGATAAAATTTTTATCACGGTATCCCGTAATCCATCCAGACAATGTTATGGAAGATCCTGTTTTTTTTTTTTGGGGTGGGGGTTGTACACCCACCCATTTCTGATCTATTCATACAACGTGTTTGTATAATGTGTCATATGAATCACTCATAATAAAATATTCATTTATCTAATAAAAAATGTACATAAAATAATTTTATTTTATTATCTTAAATTTAATCTTTATTTTATGATAATCGCGAGGTCCATAAGTTTTTTTATAAATCAACATGCTAAGGAAATGGGTAAGGAGAGCCTAGTCAAGGATAACTAAAAATAAAATTTAAAATAGTTTACGAATTTTTCGTATTGGTTCATTGGTGTTTGAAATTACCTTGGGCAGAAAAGCGAACTCTGCATAACTATATATAACAGCTTAAATAAAAATAAAAGTATTATTAGTAATTAAAAAATATTTTTTACATTGTACACATCTGATGAATAGTCAAAAACATCGGGGAGTTGTTTTATAGATAATCAGTAGAGGTATTTTTTAAGATTATTATCAACAGTACATAAATCGTATTGTTTATGCCTACGTTTGATGAAGTCTCTATCTTAATGTTACTTCTCTCTACGTAGTCTTATATTATTATAAGTAAAACCTTTAATAAAAACATTCATAAAATCCAACCCCCTAAACTCTATCAATTATTTTTTTATAATTAATAGAATCAGTGCCCTTAATGTAAAAGGACTTTATGTTTCATGATATTAGACTACTGCGTTCCTGAAATATAAATACAATTATACTAAACATCTACACTGATAAAAAAAATACATAAACATAGATCTTTTTAATAACAGTTTTTAATATTTTTGAAGGTAACTCATTTTTTAATTTTTATTATTTTTGAACTCAGCTCAAAACGTCCACTATAAAAATCCCATTTTTCGGTGAAAATTTTTATTTTCTAGCTGTAGCCTATTTTCTGATGCAGCAACATAGTTATAAAGTAAAAAAAAAAAAATATAGCGATTGGCCAAAACTTTGGTTATCTGGATTTTTAAAAATGTCGTTTCAAGATTACCCTGGTCCAAAAAAACGCAAAAAAGTTATACAAATTTTCGAAAGCTGTAAAAGTGTTAAATAACTTAAGTTATTTAAGAGTCAATGTCATGCGTCAATCGGGTGTAAAATTTGAAGGCATATTCATTATTTCTAAACTTATTTCCTGCTATTTCGAAAACAATAGATCAAAAATATTTAGCTCTATATATATATATATATATCTCCTAGCTTCAGCCTAATGTTCTTTTTCATAGGATAAAGAGGCTATAAAGTATATTTTTTTTTTTTTTTTTTTTTTACTATACATATTTTAGCCTTTTTAAATAAGTTTGCAACAAATTGGGCTGAGTTATTGATGAAGTAAATAACAATGGTCGACATGATTTTTTCTCACGAGTAGCAGTAGGTGGTGTACTTAACGCAGTTTTTATCCTGTTTTCAAATATGTATTCTGAATTTCTCCATCACCCTTATTTTAATTTTTAAACGTTCTTTCGTCCATCTATCCATTGTAAAGTAAAAGCTCATAGAGCATTTTAAATATGATGGAACCAAACGAGCTAACTCAAAGGGTAGCGCAGCTATTGTTGTGCACATACGATCAATCAGTAATGCAAAATAAAAAGTTTGAGTAACTACTGAATCAACTGGAGAAAGCAGCTTGGCAAGCGTTCAAAAATGTTACGTTGAGTTTTATGAGAAATCAAAAGGCGGAAAATTACCGTGATATTGACAAAGATCTTATAACATCTTATATAAATTTAGATAGTAATATGTCCTTAAAAGTACACTTCCTGCCCTCACAACTAGATTTCTTCTCGGAAAATTTTGGCGCAGTGAACGATGAGCACGGGAACACTTTCATCAGGAGATTTCAATTATGGAAAAGAGGTATCAAATAAGGTATAAAGAGGTTGCAAATGGAATTCTAATATACTGGCCGATTATTGTTGGACATAAAGAGAGATGTTCCAGAGGCAAAATACAGCAGAAGGTCATTATTTCTTACTTTCGATTTAAATATTTAAATATCGAGTAGTTAAAAATTCAGAAAGTATTAAAATTTTTGAAATTATAAACGCCTGTCGGGAGCAGATTTAAGAATTAAAAAAATTGTTTATAATTTCTGATATATTATCTGTTTTCACGTCATATCTGTTATTAAAAACATATGAGATCATGTAAAAAATTACAAGGTAAAAAATTAAATAAAAAGTTTTTCCCAAATGTTTTTACTAGAAATAATGATTTCTTTTATTTTAATACGTGTACTCTTAAATACAGTGTAGTTTTGATGATAAAAATTCATTCGGTCGAGAAGGGTCAATTAGGATCCAAAAGTTTTATAAAAACTAATTTTTTTCTCAATTATACTTTTAATAATTCATTTTAAAAGTTTGTTCTATATTTTATCAAGGACTTCTAACAGTTATTGCATGGAATTTTTTTACTGAACATTTTGATATGTTTTTCAGAATTGTATTCTAAATATTGTATAAATAAATCATTAATATTTAAAAACTCTATAATGTAATTGAAATAAAAACCTGTCAAGTACAAAACCGAGGAAACTTTTGTAACTCTTTATTGGCTATTTTCATCGATTTCAGCACTTTGAATGGTTACTATAATACCCGGATAAGTAACATTATTATAAATCGAATTAAAAGTGTGTTAAATCGATATGATTCAATTTTAACTTTAAATATTTTTTATAGGTAGCTTTAATAAAAATTGTTGAATATTAGTAAAAATTTATTACGATTTGATTTCTATTTATATCCATAGTAAATACAGTAACTATATTGTGTTTATTTCAATAATATGACGACATCCATATAAACATGTGAATACAATGCATTTTCTATTTACGTACAGTTGGGCTCAGGTCGATCCGTAAATAAATACAGACATGAACTGACTGACAGAATTTAATAATAGTAGGAATAGATTTGTTATTTGTTAAATATTAAATGTATGAAATATAATACTGATATGCAGTATGTACTGGAACTAATATATTAAATTCAATTATAGGCTATAGTAAAGGATGGTAAAAAAAAATCAGCTATTCAAATTTCTTTTTAGATACATTACAAAGATAAAATTTTATCCTTATAAATTTTTTTATAAATAAGCAGATAGTTAAAATTAGTTTTTAGAAAAACCGTCACATTACAATTAAGTAATCTTTATTACTTATATCAGCATAATAATCAAAAGAATAAAAAATTATTTTTTTTTTATAACAAAGTAGGAGAAAAATCACAAGATTTTTCTTAAGATGGAATATTCTAAATCTAAAATAGTATCAATGATTCATATTCAAAAGTTATCGTCCTAAATTTTATAATAATCGGTTAATTCAGTCTGAAGATATCAATTCAATACGATAAGTAAATAAAAAAGCAAAAACATTCAACTTATTTTCCTCCACCCCTGAATAAAATTGTCCACATATACACTCAAAGTGGCAAATTAAAGTAACGAAATCATTTAGTTAGCACAAAAATATGACTTAGAGCCCCTTAGAAGGCCTTTTCTCTCAGTTTATGGGGGAGAATTACACATAACACCTTCAAAAATTATTTTAGATGACTAATTTAAATTAAATTATGTGAAAAATTTACGTATCCTTTGAATAAAATTTCGAGAGAAGATCCATAAGATTTGTATCTTCTCGTAAATATTTGTTCCCAAAATTAAATGGCTTCACTCCTATGTAAAGAATTTATTGCACAAAATGTAATTCAACTCGATCCAATCGTCCGGAAATATCAAACAAAAAATAGGCTAACATACAATCTTACCTCCATACAAACATTCTTCTAGAATTTTTCAATGCTAAAATTGAGGAGATTTTGTTGTAACTGGTTATGAAAAGTAACGATATGTAAAACCTTGGACATGCAAAATTTATCCCTATTAGTATACTTTTTCTTTTATAGTAAAACGTATAACTGTACAGCCTGGAAAGTAAAGATTATTTAAAATAGATTATGAACACAGATGAACAAATGATTATGGATCTGTTTCAAAAAAATCATGGAGTGAACATCACACATTGAACTCTTTTCAAACTGACTTTACCACCAATAGTTTTTAGACCGTGAATTGTAATATGTAATTTTTATCATAGGACGTTACTTTTTAGTAAACAAAATATACTAAACTAAAATTTATGTAAGAAATCTATTTCACTTAAAAATATAATTTTACTTTAGTATTCCGTTTAATATGAGCTCTTCCCATTATTTATTTTAAAATTATTTAAAACACTCGATACGATTTCATCGTGTATATTGAATCATATATTAATTGTATTTTTTTAAATTAACTGTACCTGCAGTTAAGAAAAAGTCTAAAATCCAAGATTTTTTGGAATTTGGGCTTTTTGGACAAGTTCAGTTAATAGCAATCAAAAGAGGAGATGCATAACTAGATATTACAATCGTGCTAAACACAAAATTTTAACGTCCTACGTAGGATCGTTTTTGAGTTATGCGAGATGCGTACGTACGTACAGACGTCACGCCGAAACTAGCCAAAATGGATTCAGGGATGGTTAAAAGGGATATTTCCATAATCTGAAAACCGAAATTTTTGCGATCACAATACTTCCTTTTCTTTGTACAACTAAGTAAAAATACAATTTTTTTAAATTTTAAATTCAATTTATTATAAAGAATAGGTTAAGATCAAAATAAAATGTTTTCTTGGTCCAGTAACTTCCTTATTTATTACTATAAATCAGTAGAAAATGAAATCTAATATGGTTGTTACAAATTGAACTCTTTGAGGTTTACATTTTTTTTATTTCATGGAGTAGCTGCTGTTTATAAGTTTCGTGAACATCATGGACAGCTTTCATACGATGTTTAGTTGATGACTAACATTATGAACTGAACGTTTTATACCTCCGTGGAAAGACAGTTTGATTCTTTCTGTGTTTTCGGCACATGTTTTAGACCAACTCGGCGACTGTCCTTTCAGAAATACTAGTTTCCAAAAACTATTCGCAAACCTTACGAATGATTTTGTAACTCGAAAAATTTCTTCGATAGATTAGCGTATAATTTCTTTGTACACCGTCACTAATTGTTTTTTTTGCAATCGGAACTCGCATTGTGCTTTCTCTTGTGGTGTTACTACCCAGACTCATAAAAACTTAGCCTGTGCATTAGTCTAACGCAGGGTGCTATCTAGCAAAAAAAAGTGTTAATTAAAATTAAATTGTTATTGCTTCAAGATTTGGCATACATAAAAACAGTATTAAGTGCTACAAAATAAAAACTACTCATTAATTTAAACCCCGGGAGTTCTGTTTTTGGACATGCGTATTTTATTAATCTAGTGCTAACATTAAGTGTCTTCCAAATAAAATTCTGTCACGTGAAAATTTACAACTATTATTATTGATTGCGGTATTTCTGAGCAAAATATATATATATTTTTTTAATTAATTTAAAATTTGATTTTTATTTTATATTATATAATTAATTAATTGTCTAATCTGAAATCAATGAAAATATCAAATATTTGAAAACTCGTATTTGTGCAATGAAAAAATAACTATTTTCATTATTTCTTTTGCATGGTAAATATTTTATTAAAATTACAGTAAATACCCACCACCTCAAATTAATTTACTCTACTGATGAATTGATTACACTTGAAAGGTTTTTAGTTCTTCAGTAATCAATACTATCCATATTTTATAGAATTTACTTGCCACACATATGAGTTTATTAAACAAAAACGTAATTAAAACTGTAATGAACATTACATTTTTAATTATTGTCTACAGTTCCTCCAAGTTAACCACATGAAAGAGAACCTCTCAATAAGAGAATTAAAATGAATTGGGAAATGATTAGGTATGTTCATGAAAAACCAATTTTGTATTTGTACAGAAAAAATTTTCATGCTATATCTGACGAAAATATATGTTTGTTTTTTATACACTAACACTGCATGAACGTCAGTCAATACATTTTCATTTAACAGATTAATGTTTTATTCTGATAGATGTATAATAATACATTACACCGGGTTATTCAAAACGAACTTCACAACTTTAAAAGCATATAAAAGTTTATTTAGTTATCTTACAGATACAGTTGAGGTTTCATTTTATAGAAACACATCAACTTTGTCACCCAACAGTCACTTTGATTCTACATGGCTTTCACTTGTAATGCAACATGCACCAACATGCTCCACCTGAAGTCAATTTCATTCCAGACTGTGGGCAGTAAGTCCGGCTGACCATTGAAGCTGTGGCGTTAATTCGAAGACCTAGCTCAACAAAATTTTTAATGAAAGTCCACAAGAAAAAATCTAGCGGGATCAAATCTGGAGAGTGAGTTGGCCATTCAATTGGAATTTCACTAAACCATCCCACCGACGTGGAATCGAATATCAAGAAAATCTCGGAGTTTTAGGCGGTACTGAGTTGATACCCCACTTCCCTGATAACAATTGAATCCATCTTGGTCATCATCAGCTAACTGAGGAATTAAACAATTTTGAAGGATGTCCAAAAAAACTGTACGATTTACGGTTGCTTCCTCGAAGAACCACAACTTCAACGAAAGTTTGGTGCCAAAAGTAAAACTGTATGCCAACTACGAGGCTCCCTACCGTACTTTCTACAAAAAATTACGTTGAACTGCAGTTCAACGTAATTAACTGCAACTATGTAACTGCGACGTAACCAACTGCAAATGGTGAAACCAAAATACACAGCGAGCAAGTTCCGCATCAGTAAATGTATCCCTTTTTAACAGCGATGGTATCTACTTTTAACAGCATTCAGTACTAATGAACTACGTAGGTCAAATTTTGAATTTTTGGCTAGCCCAAGCATTCAACAGGACAGACACAGTGAAGGAAATGCGCAATCAAGAACCTAACGAAGGAAAAATATTCGTTGTTGATGACACCGCCAAAGACAAGGACAAACTTGCAGATCATCTGCAACATTCGGCACCAGAACTGATGAAATGGATACTAAAATCAAACATTTCCCCTGGCTCTGTAGTGAAAGACTTGACGGGGGTCTCCATAGTAGGTGAAGGAGGGAAGACTCAGACACCTGAAGACAACTAAGCTGTATTTGCAAGTGGTGATAAAAATTAACGTTCCAGAGCATATGATTAACTGTTTTGACAAAGTCCTGGAGTTTCACCCTGGTGAGCTGACTGTAGTGATTAACCAACATCATATAATCGACGTCACAAGGAAGACGACTGAATTCTGGGCAAGGAAAATGGGCAGACAGGTTCAAATCTATGCCCGGAGACCAGAAAACAATGGAAACAGATAGTACCGTTAAAACAACAGGGTGTTGAAAAAACTGTGGCATTGAAACAACAGGGCGTTAAATATGCCGACCTACTAAGGAAGATAAAGAGCTCCGTGGGTCAAGATCTTGCAGAGCATATTATCACTGTACGGAAAAGCAAGGACGAATCAGTTGAAATTCGGATGAATGAGGTGACTCCGGTACTCCAGAGTCTCAAAGCGAAAGTTCAAGCTGCCGCACCTGAGATCAAAGTCGCGGAAAAAGGAAAAACGTCTCGTACGGAGATAGGACAAGAAAGATCTCGATCAAGAAGTAAATAAAGAGGAGGTCTTCTAGGCTGAGCTTAAAGCACTGGGGTCTCAGACTGAAAAAAAAGTAACATCGATTTGCCGGATGTTCGGCTGTTCCTATAACGCCATAGTCATATTACCTGCAAAGCATGCTCATAGTTTGGTGTCATCTGGCAGACTACCGGTGGGAGTCGTTCCGGGTTGAGCTACGACAACAATACCAGCATTGCTATCGATACTGGAGCCAAAGACATGTGAAATTGGTATGCAAAGGCCCTGACAGAACTTCATGTTGTTACAACTGTTGGGCCCTAACCTTAAGCACGCTACCTGCAATTCCCCGGCCAAGTGCCGGATGTGCGGTAAGAGGCACCGCACATAAGGCATTGGAAGCAGGGTCTGTACCCATTAATGGTCAGGTTCCTGCAACTGAACACCAACAGGTGCGCTGCATCGCTGGATCTCACCTGGGGTGCGGCAGCTGAGAGAGGTGGCATCGTACTCGTCACGGAACCCAACCGGCAGGTAGTGACTAGCCACTGATTGGAGCGTTTGATGACCACCTTGACGGAGAAGTGCCGGGTGGATTCCGGACGTTACAACCATGCTAGAAGGTGTGCGTATTGGTGGTTCGATACGATAGCGGATCTGAGAAGAAATGTTCAACGCTGCAGGAGGCAACTGATGAGAGTCTGTATAAGGGGACGGGAAGCTGATGCCGAACTGGAATAAAAATACAGAGTTGCTAAGCGACATCTCAAACAGGAAATAAAGGATTCCAGAATTAAAGAATGGAAAGAACTCATCGTTGAACTGGACTCCACCCCCTGGGGAAAGGCCTACCAGATCGTTAGTAAGCGGTTTGGTAGGCGTCCCCTTACGCTTTCAAGAGCTCAAATATTACTGTCGCTGTTCATAATACAAGAAGGTTACTGGGAACCCATGGAAGTTAAGAGTGGCTCTCAGATTTTCTATTGAACAGCTGAGATGGGCGGTGGACAGGGCCAATGTCAAGAAGAGCCCAGGCCCGGATTGTGTTATTTGTTAGTCATAAGCAAGACTAGGATTTAACCACTTTTAGTAATAAAACAATGAGATAAAAACATTATTTCAACTCATAACCTACGCAAAATTACACATAATAATGGTTTTTTGTAAGAATCAGAAAAAATTATGGGGAGACCCGTTCCTTCCTACCCCTAACTGCAACCTAAACTTAGGTACTAAGTCACATTAATAAATTAATAATGTTGTATTATTTTTTTAAAAATTATAGTTGGATATAATTTTGGATATTTTTTAGCATGAATATGGATGCGATAGACATATTTGCATGTGCACGTGTATGGGATATGTAAGAGTAATTTATATTTTTTGAAAAATTTGGTTTTGTACTTTTCTTTATGTTAGATAATCTTATAGTGATTGCTTTGACGTTTGGATGTTCATATATTCCTCTATTTTCCTTTCTTTTTCTTACAAGTTGATAAATATTGCCCTTTTAATGAGGTGAGGATTTTGTTTGGGAGTCAGAGGATGGAGAAATTATTTTTTAAATATGTATTGTTCATTTTTACAAGGAATAACAAATAATCTAATTTGAAAATACTTATAGAAAATAAAACTCTATCTTATAAGAAGTTTTAATACATTTGATGGAATCGGAAAAGTTTCTGATATTAGCTTAAGCTTAAGCTTTTGAAGTATGGGAAGTAGGGGTATGAGTGGTCATATAGAATTCAACTACTCGTTTTATTCAAGATGTATTTTAATATACTTCAGAAAACAGAAAATATCAGATGAAGGTGACCTTTTTTATGTATGAATGTGAATACATTACTACTAAGAGCTTAAACAATCCTTCAGATCAATATTTTGGTTTAACCAACCTACCGAGTCGACAGTATGTTTTCTCAGTATGTCTGATCAATGACTAGCCTATAACTTGGATAGTAGGAGAGTTTTCTTTGTTTAGTCCTACAAATTCTAAAAAGAAGACCCTAATGCTAAACACAAAGAGAATTTACACTAGAAACAACACCAAATTCCAATTTTATAAAGAAGACAGGATGAAGGAATGCACTCCGTTATGGAAAGTATTTTTTACGGCGAAGGTAAACCAGGTGTGAAATAGATAGAAAATCTTTTTATCCTACTCTCAAAAAAGAAGGATCATGTTTTAAGATATGATATCATGTTTCTTTATCGATATTATTCATATGGATAATTTATCCATATAAGATCGTGGCAAATGTACGTACAATTTTTAAATTAAGTGAATATGAGACACAAAAAATTAATCTTCTAAATTTCTTGAAATGATTAATTTGATTCTCAAAAAAAATTAACTACTTAATTTAATAAAACTTCAAGTTATCCTGTCACTCAAAGGAACTGAAACAAAAAATAGGAAAGGATATTTAATATAAAAAAAATGGGTTGTCACATCATTTTCTGGCATGAATCGTATGTCTATACGATTAGAATAAGATTTCAATATTTAGAAAATTAAAATGAATTTTTTTTATATTTAATGTATTTATCTTAATATTAATTCATGTATTATATTTAAATACTCCCTCTACGAATCATGAGACCTTGCCGATGGTGAGGGGGCTTGCGTACTCAGTGATAGTAGCTGGACTCAGTAGCTGGACCGAAGGTGCAACCATGTTGGAGAGGTACCTGTTGAGAGTCAGACTAAGGAATGATTCCTGAAAGAGGGCAGCAGC
>JAAAKQ030302299.1:0-10148 GCA_010016005.3 Zanna intricata
CATCCTCATTCATCCTCTGAAGTAATACCTTACGGTAGTTCCGGAGGCTAAACAGATAAAGAAAAAAAAAAAAAAAAGTAGAGTTGGGATTGCTGAGAGTACAATGGAGGGAAGAATTAGTCACCACGCAGGCCGTTGTAAGGAACAAGAACTGATCCATCAATTCATTCCCGCCTTCAGAAAAAATTGAGCTTTCGAAAAGTGTAAAAAAGAATATCTACAATATTTTATATGCTTTCTACATTATTCAGCAGTCAGGTAAATGTTGGGGGATTAGACAAGTTATACAATCTTCTAAGGATAAACATTTTTAATTTTTTATTACGCCTAGGGTGAAGATGGATTTACTGAAAACATGTTTAGCAGTACACTGTATTTATAAAAATAAATATTTCATTTTACTTTATTACCATGTAATAAAAAAACACACAAACAAGTAAGAAATTATACTTTTTCAATACTTCTTTAAATTTAGACTTTTGAAGTCGGCACCAAATTTAAAAACGTTAATAACGACTTACTAAAACAAAATTTAATCGTAAATTAAAAATAGATTACAATCTCTTATGTCAGCATTGACTTCAAAATGTCAAAACCAATGGATATTTTTTAAAAATATGGCAAGAAATGTGGCGGAACCCTAGTAGAAAATTAAATATATATTCATATATTTTGTATAAAATGTATTTATTTTTTAAAATTCTGATTCGAAATATTTTTTTTTTTTAATATACTCTAGGTGTAAAAACATTTTGTAAATAGGGGATTGGATTTTTTATCTACTATTGTGCAGATGAATGAATGACATATGTGTTTGCTCAGTCAATTTCATGTCTCCTACCATTTTTTATACATGCTTCTCAAATTCAGGAGAGAATTCGTCTAAAAGTATAAGATATTTTTATAAATATTACCTTAATTATTTTTCTGTAAATAATTTGACAAAATCGTTCATTAACACTTAAATTAATTCCTGCTATTCTAAACTCAGCGTCAAATCTAACGGGCGATGGAGGAGGGGCTTGATTTCACTTCGGTAGTGATGGCACCCAACATCATCGCTCAACATTGCCGACAAAACGTCATCTTTAACTTCTCATAAATAGATAATTTATATGAAAATAATCAAATATTATTAAGTTTTTTGTCATCATACAAGATTATTTAGTTACCATACGAATTTTTATCTACATTTTTTCATTTTTCTTGATTCATACTTGATATACTTTTACTTTATATATACGAATCGTATATATGTATTACATTACTAAAATAAAAGATATATATTTTTTTTAATCTGTTAACTGAAAAACTTCTAGTCAATTTTCAATAAAACAATATGTTATCAATCGATAAATTCAATATCGTTATTGTTGCCGTACCAAAAACTTTTATTTCATTTTAGTTTACTGCCCGAGAAAATGTATTTATGAGAAATGATTAGAAAGTTTTAGGATCGGGCTTATAATTCTAACGGGTGTTTCCGATTTTAGAAACATTCCTGGAAATCTTCTTTCTTAACAGTATTAAAAAAACTCTTTCCGTATTTGTCTGAATATCTTCGATCGAACCGATCAGTTCCATTTCAGCGAAAATTTAAATTTAGAAAAGAGGTGGAAGTCAGCAGGGGCTAAATCAGGAAAATTGCGGAAACACAGGATTTTTAAATTTTCCCAACAAAATTCCGCGATCGTGAAAGCACGATGAGCTGGTGCGTTGTCGAGGTGGAACACCCAATTCTTGCCTAGCTACAGTGCAGGCCTTTTTCCGTCAAAGTCTAAAGGACTATCTTAAGTATTCCTAGTTAACTATCTGCCCCCTAGACGCGAATTCGCGATGCACGATACCCGTAGAATTGAAAAAAAAAACAGCCAACATTGTTTTCACATGCGAACGATTTTGTCACGCTTTTTTGACGAAATTGGATATCTCCACTGCAATGATTCTGAGTCATACCCATAAAACCATGATTCTTCGCCTGTAATTATTTTATTTAACAAATCTGGGTCAGTATCTGCTCAATTAATCAGTTCTTGGGATACTTAAATTCGATGTTGTTTCTGCAGACGATTTCGTAATGACGGAATTTCGCGTAAACACGCGCATATCCATATTTTTAATTATAACTGACTGAACCGCGTATAAACTTAAAATTCAGTCCATCAGCTATCTCCCGAATTGTAAATCTACGGTCAGAATGCACTAAATCGCGAACTTTCACAAAGTTTTCTATGGTTTTTGAAGTGGAAGGCTGGCTGGACCAGGCGTCATCTTCGACTGATCCGCGATCATCTTTGAATCTGTCGAATAGACATTTATCCCCGAAAGCTATTTTTAAGAGTCAAATGTCTCCGAAACTGAGTTCCCGGTTTTCAAACAAAATTTGACACAAACTAGTTTTGTGAAATCAATAGTCCCCTGAGAACAGAAAACACGTCTTCACCCACCAAGATGCCACTTTCTATTGAACAAAGATATTGCGGTGATCTTTTTCAAGATGTTTCAAGGACAAAATAACCTTCCCCTTTTACACCGGTGAACAAACCTACCCTCCCCTTCCTGTTGACCAGTGGCGGCACCTGTCTTAAAACTTTCCAATCACACCTATTACATTCAGACACTTTGGATAAATTTCTTTTCATCCTAGGTTGGAAAGTATATTCTCATAACATCTAACGGCTTGTTTTATTTTCCAGAATACGACAAATCGGACATTAAAGAGATTCGTATTAATAATTAAAATTATTTGATAATTTTTTTATTAAACGTTAAAACTTCATTAAATAATAAATCTATATTAATTATAACGCGAGTAACAAAGCGTTTTGGAGTTATCTCACTCAACAATAATTAAACAAATTAAAATGTTTCGCTTTTAATTCAGTTTACAAAGGTAAAGATAAAAATGATATATCCCTATCTTTCTGTTACAAAATAAGATTTCTCCTAAATCTTCCAAACTGATTTTTTTAAGAAAAAAAGATTAATAAAGAATTATTCATTTTTACGGGCATATTCTAGATTTTTTTCTACACGCGCGTCGTTCGTTTTGAACATTTTTAACAAAAAAAAAAATCAATTTCACAATAGTAAAAGGAATTATCCAATAATAATTTAAAACTTACTCTGAAATTAATAGTTATGAACTAAATATGGTGCGAGTGGTAGCGTCTCGGCCTTTAATCCGGAAGTCCCGGGTTCGAATTCCGATCAGGCATGGCATTTTTCATATGCTACAAAAATCTATTTCTATATCCCACGCACAAACTTTAAGCTTATGTGGCGATATCATCAAGCAAAGAAAAAATATTAAAAAAATAAATATGTATGTAGAAGGACGATCGGGACAGCAAGAGCGCGTGTTAACAACAGTGCGCTAACTCGTTTATCCACAAAGCCTTCGATTTGTCGGTTTGTTGTAGTTATATAATTTTTTTTTTTTACAACGAAAACGAAGACTCGTATTTCATAATATTTTAATAACATTCACTGTGGAACACACTATAAAAAAAAACGAAATGTGATAAATAAATAAAAACAACAACATTTAATAACAAACATATCGGTTAACAAAACCGGACGATTAAGATAGCTATATACACACTTGCCATGCAAAATGTGACCCAGCTAATTTCGCTGCTGCCACAGCCCTGAAGTAAGCAATAAGTATATATTTCTACTTGAAAGGCAGCATGTTTCATAAAGAAGTCCACTTACAGTACATAATAGGATTCGCGGTAGTCATCGCGCCACTTCAACCGACAAAGTCTGCTTATATATAATTAAAAATTAAATACTAGAACAATCATATACGTCGGCGGTATTAATTTCTTTTTAAAATTTACATAAAAAAACGAGGTCGAAGGGACCAAAAATCCTATCGAAGTCCTGTGTGTCAATAAATGATATATTTTATTGGGAACTGACGGTGACATTACTAATTACATTTCGAATAAAGGATTATACAATCTGTTTAATTAAGAAACAGGTCTACCATTTCATCTCGAAAGGTTCACAATTTTACCATACGAGCGATGAATTACAGTAAAGTTAAAATAAAATGACAGAAGATAGTATATAACAATATAGTAAAAATGCAATGATCTGGAATCGGGCCCGACCGACAAAATCAACCAGAAATTATCTTTAATATCACTTCTTTTTTTTTTTAACAGCGACAATATTACAAATTTATCCCAATCGATTCCTTCTTTGTAAGTCTACTAAAATCTAAACTTAAAGAACTTATATAAAATTTGTTTCTTACTGATAAATATGGTCGAATACGGCTGAAATAAATTGTTACAAAAAATAATTCAGTAATTTAAAAAAAAGTATTACCCATTATCCGATAGCGAGTTTATGGTTCTAACAGGCCTCTAATTATTTAACTGGGTATACTCTAAGTCAATAACAAAGAAACTGTTTTTACATTTCTTTATTTTCTTCCTCTGTAAATTGTTAAATGTGCAATTTAACTAAAATTTGTACTATCAAAACCGGAATTTAATGGTTTATACTGAATACAATAATTATTCCGCAAATATTATATATATATAATGTTTGCGTGTGTATAATATTATATAATATATATATATATGTGTGTGTGTGTGTGTGTGTGTGTGTGTGCGCGCGCGCGCGTGTGTAAATATAAATAACAAAAAAATCCTGTAGACTAGTACCCATACAAACTTTAGATTAAACAACAATAAAGAGTGAACCTAACAAAGAGAAATCCTTTCAAATACTGACAACAAAGAATACATCAAATTAAACATAAAGTAAAAAACTTCGATTACCAGTGAATAATGTCACACCCCCTTGCTTTATAAAGTTCACAATTATTAAATAGTAGTAGGGTGATCACTCAACACTAATATACAAAAACAGTGAAGATATAATACCACAGTAAATTATTTCTTTCTTAAAAAACTAAAAGAAAAAATTACAAATAAGAATTTATAAACATTATTATAATTGTTTAGTAACCGCATAAATAAAATGAAAATTAATCTAACTTAATACTATACTGTATTATGTTAAAAACAATCTAAAGAACTTAACAAATGCAAACTGTACTTGAGTTATCGATAACAATAATTTCCATACTGTATTATCGAGTTCTAAATTAATAAAATCACATACAGTAAACTTTAACAATTTGTATTTATTGCGGTAATTTTCCAAACTTTTAAGTAGTCACTAGAATTTTACCGATACGTTTAATTACAAAATTCACTTAACTTTCACCAGTCGACAAATTAACGCTATTCACAATACTCTTCTGCAGACATATTTTTTAAAACGATAATATAAGAAAGAATTTTGAGAACCTAAACAGGCTAGCATTCATTGTCTCTATCGAATGCGGCGTTTCATATCAATTTTTACACGGTAATATGTTGAACTTCCGAAGCAAAGAAATTAAAATTTCTAAAAAATAAACAAATGAATAAACATCTTATACGCATTTAATATTATTGCGCAAACATTTTTTTTTATGTATCCGAATAGAGCGCTGATTACGCAATCCTTATTCTCTGGTTTAAGACTCACAAATTTAATAACTGCATGTAGTAGCATTTCAAATATTGGCGAATTTTCTTCATAGTAAATTTTTTTTGAAACCGAGTAAACCTAAATCACTAAATTTTATACTTTTCTTTCTTTTTATTGATTTCAAAATAATTGTTGGTTTTTATTTAAAGCGATAAATAAGTAAAAATGATTTATTCTGATCGCAACATAATATATTAAATTATTGATTGCATCTAGAATGATAGGTGGCTGATCCATGGATAGAAAATTACATCAGCAATTGCCTGGATGAAACAGGAAACTGAAGTAAAACCTTGATTAGACGAGCCTGACAAAACTAAATATAAAATAAAAAACAGAACCGGTTAAATAATTTATAAATGGAAGAAATAGTAAATTAAATGTGTTAACTACAAAACTAATAACAATCCAGAAGGCGAATCATGATAGTCATCTAACAAGCAATTTTTGTATCTTAAAATTCATTTTGACCGTTTGAAGAAGATCCAAGAGATATTTTCCTTTCGTTTCGGATGTAAATAAAATATGCTTAATAAATAGGATATGCTTAGCGTTTTATTAAGTAATCTTGAAAGCAAAACGGTACAGTAGATTTTGTTGCAACGAAATCGGTTTCATCGTTCTAAGAGAATTCGTCATACAACAAAACAAGTCAGAAATTTCACCACATCAGCAACAGAAATACCACCTTTACCGTTAATGGAAAAAGTATGTTATTTACATTTGGTAAAGATCTTGGTCGATGTAAAAGATTTTTTTTTGTAGAATTTATTTCCCCTGTTGTAGTCTCAGAATAAATTTTTTCCACATAAAGTACTTTTTTTTAAACAATAATCACAGTTTTTATTAATGAATATATTTTAATTTTTTTTAACATAGCTGATACTACTACTAAGTAGTAAGGTAGTAGCCGATACCACTACTTTACTGCTTTTGTTGACAACCCTGTCAAAATAACTGACAACTCTGTCGCCAATCTTTCCCATTTCTTTTTAGAGTTACAAGGTTCAGATCCTAGTAACGGCAGTTATTTTTAAACGGATTTGAATGCTAAATCGTGGATATCGATGTTCCTTGGTAGTTAGATTTCAATTAACCACAAATTTCAGGAATGGACCTCAAAAAGTAAAATACCTGTATTTAAATAAGAAAAAAACTGAATAGCGTGATATAAAATAAACGTTAGAATATAATAATAAACCGATTACAAACGTATTAAAAATAAGAAAAAATCAGTGTTTAAATTGTTCTTTTGATTACAGTTCATTGAATTAGGCGCCAATTTAAGATTAAATTTAAATTGTAGATAATTGTAATAAATTATAAGCCGACTTTAAAAGGTAAAAAGTTTCTTATTATGATGTGGCCTTTTGAAACAGGTTTTATTTTCGTAAAAAAAATTATTTTATTTATATAAAATAAATCAGGAATAAAAATATATATCTTTATTCGGAATAAACTGCGCTGGTTTTGTTACTTATTTAAAATAATAAACAAAAAAATTATAAATGATCAAATATTTTATTACTGTACGGTAAATATGTAGTAAATTTAAGCGCAAAGTTGAAAAATTATTTTTGTATAATTAACTGTTGTTATATCTGCAAAAAAATGTTTACTTTTATATACTAAGTTCATTATCATGATTAAATACGATGACAACACATAAAGAGTGGAGCAGGTATTTTGATCATTACTAAAATAAAAAAATTAAACAGGTACACGAAAAAGCTTATTATTTTTATTAAAAAGCACGTATTTAGTAAAAATCACGTAGTTTTTTAAATAGTTTTAAATCATGTCACTTAAATGTCGACTGTCATTGGGAATACGCTGACGAAACCTTTTTCGGAAGTTATCCAGTAATCTTCGACACATCTCTGGAGGAATCTCAGCTAGAGCACACCAAACAGTAACGCGACGAGGACTGTGATGTGGTTCTTAGTGCCATTTACAAGGACTGCTCTCGATCCAATAACGAAAATTTTGTTCGCTGTCGCTACGAGAGATAAAATTGTGCTTCGTCATTAAACAGGACAACAGCTGGGGATCTGCTGAAGATTTTCACCCAGTTTTATGATCGATCCGATCTCGCTCGTTTAATTTTTGCCCCATCAACATTTTACAGGCATCCGGTTGAAAAGGTCTTTATGGAGAAACCCCTTTTTCTTTCATTCGGAACAGAAATCCCAAGTGCAGTAGCATATTTACGTAAGAAACGGAGATCGCTCAATGGATGCTTTTACAGCCTAAAAATTTTCTTGTCTTGTAACACTTCGTCTTCGAGTCTACCGGTTGTTTTTTTCTCAAGTCGATGCAGTTGCACGAAGACTAACAATCTATCGAAAACTCGTTTTTCTATCCGGAGCGGCAGTATGTCGACCGAAGCGTACGCGGAAGGCTCTCTCTGCTTAACGATAACAGATTCACAGTTTCTAAAATATCTAACGTGAACACCATATGACTTCCTTGAACACCTAATAAATTGCATAAACACATTTTTTGTTGCACTTCATTTAAACTTATTTCATTTGAAAGTGAAACACGATCCTTCAATCTTTTAATAAGGTGAACACAGAGTAAAAGTCCTTTTATTACTCGTATTACTGGACCAGTATTATTCGTATGTTTGTGAGTTGCTGATTAAAAAAAGTTTCAGATTTCTGGTGTGTCGTCTATATAAAAGTTAACAGTAATTAAATTATTCCGTTCAGGGAACTCTTGTATACTGGTTACAAATTTTAATTTCGACCTTAAGGTGTAAAATATTCAGTTTTTATTATTGTTTTATGTGGTGAATAATCAGAAATGAAAAAAAAATTGTAAGGAAAAACAAAGATAACGTGAAGAAATACATCTCAAAAAATGACAAGAAGATGAATATGGAGAGGAAGAAAATGTTAAAACCAACGAAAGAATAAAAAGATTAAGAGAGGATGATATATATAAAGAGAGAGAAAATTTGAAAACTAGAGAACGCGTACACAAATTAAGATTCGAAGAATTATGTACAACCAAAGAGCGATAAAATGATTAGCAACAAAAAACAAATGAACGAAAAGATGATCAACTCCGACTTAGGGAGAATATTGTCTGACAATGTCAGAGCTGAGTAATGAACTACAAGATAAGAATTTTTTCAGCTTACTAAAGATAGGGCATGTATGCCTCAGTGTATATGTTGTTCTTGTGCGGGTCTGCTTTACAGTCATTCTGTAGTTAACTTTAACATAGATAAAATTAAACTAGCAAATCTAAAAATAATAAGATTCTAAATTATAATTTTCAATGAATACGGTGCGGTTACCGCGTACAGATAAGGCATTTGTTTCCGTACACTTATCACAAGCTAAACAGGAATTTTTTC
Organism: Zanna intricata; assembly: GCA_010016005.3. Classification (NCBI taxonomy): domain Eukaryota; kingdom Metazoa; phylum Arthropoda; class Insecta; order Hemiptera; family Fulgoridae; genus Zanna; species Zanna intricata. The sequence continues at coordinate 8,927 of JAAAKQ030302299.1, forward strand.
AAATGTGGGTTTTTTCTGCCCTACCTTTTATTCCTTATTAGTTTAATATGATATCAGATAATGAAAATAATGAACTTCTATAAATAAACAATAAACAAAACTGTTTATCAAATCTGATTTGAACAGTGTATAAAAAAAAATTACAATGAAATTGTAAACCTGAAAATTGAAACTTGTACTCGTAAATTGAAAATGGTGAGTCTCGCAGATATCATTTCTTCCGCTCAAAAGACAAAAATTTCTTTAATATAAGTAAAACTGTTTCTAACAAAATGATACTGATATGAAAAAAGGTGACACACTAAATTTGTATTATCAAAATCTGTTATTAATTTAGAAATAAAACTCTTATCGGTCCGATTTCATTTATATGTAATATATATCAAATTTACAGAAACAATATAATTCTTATGATTATTCGTTATTTAATAATGAAATCGAGTCTGTAACAATTTTATTTAACATGTTTTCTTTAAAACAAAATTCAAAATAAATAACAGATTTTTGATAATACAAATGTAGTATTCCTTTTTTGATATCAGTATCATATTTTTAAAAACAATTTTATTTATATTACAGAAAATTTTTGTTTTTTGAGCGGAAGCAATGACATCTGTGAAACTCTTACCGTACTACAATTTCTTTGTGTATATATATATATATATATATTTTTATATCACTGAGTTTTGTTAAGAATACTCTTTTATTTTTGTATGAATTACTGATTATTATTTTATGGATTTATTATTAAAATTTATTACCTTTCTAGAACAAACTAACATACATTTTGTTAATTTCTCGGCCAATTTTTTTTTTTTTTTTTTATAGTCATATTTTTTATAGTCACTTCATACCATATTTTTCATTTTTTAATAAAACTAGTATAATATGACTTCACGAACCAAGATCCGTGATGTAATACTGCAGTTATTACTTTGAAAGTGTAACCCTCTATTTTTATCGTATACGTGGAAACATTTTTTAAATTATTATTATTATTATTAAATTAACTTTTTTTTTTATTTCTCCATCAATTAGTTCAAATAATTCTAATAGTAGGATAAAAATGTTACCAATCGAATTAATTTTTGTTTTATGTAACAAATCTTTTTTGCCACATTTGCAACACTTTCCTACTGTTCGTATTTTTTGTGTTAGCAGCTATAATCTCTTGTAAACTAATACTTTTATTTTTTTTTAATGAAGTGATGGCAATTAAAAA
>JAAAKQ030302321.1:0-10147 GCA_010016005.3 Zanna intricata
CTTAGTCTGACTCTCAACAGGTACCTCTCCGACATGGTTGCACCTTCGGTCCAGCTACTCTGTATCACTGAGTACGCCAGCCCCCCCACCATCGGCAAGGTCTCATGATTCATAAAGGGAGTGAAAAGTACCATGTATATTTTAATAATGATAAATTAATGAATGAGCAAATAAGTTTTGATAATGATATATTGTATAAACAGATACTAAATAGTAACTATAGAGGGAATTGACCCTACCATTCCATATCAAATTTATCATAACGATGGAGATATTAACAATGACAGGACGTAAACTGATGTAATTTTAAACATATGGTGATGACTGTTATAATTTTAAATAACATTTTACACAAGTTTTATTTTTAAAACATTTGAAGGTTTTAGTTTTGAGTTCCTGATAATGGAATAATTAAATTCTGATAGCTGTAAGACTAAATATATAAAATTGATGGTAACTGATTTAATTATTTATATAATCATACCAACAGGCCAGCCTTGACAAAATTATTATAATTAATATTAATTAATCAGCTATTTCACTAATTCTATTATATATACATATATGTAATAATGCCTATTAAATTACATATACACATTTTATGATTTTTTTCATAAATTCTGATTTTTGTCATATATTTTTTTTTTATTGTTATTATTGAATTATTATTTATTGTAACAATTATTTAACTATCATCAGTTAATAATTATTAATAAATAAAAATATTTATATTTTTAAAAAAATTAACATAAATACAAAAAAGGATATGAAGTCTGATTCGAACCAATCCAAATATTTCCCTTGTAAGATCCAAATATTTCATTAATTAAAATTTAATTTGGCTATAACTCTGGAACCAATGAAGTACCCTTTATGATATATTGAAGAAAAGCTCTGAATGAGCAGCTTATTACTGCAGTTAAGAAATAGTCTAAAATCCAAATGTTTTGGGATTTTGGGGTTTTTTGGACACGTTTGGTATAATCGATTGCAATCAAAAGCGAAGGTGCCCGACTAGATGTTACAACAATCCTGAATCCAAAGTTTCAACATACTGTAGCTAATTATTTTTGAGTTATGCAAGAAATATACGTACAGACATCATGCTGAAACTAGTCAGAATGTATTCAATAATGGTTAAAATGGATATTTCTGTTGAAATCTAAAAACTGAAATTTTTCAAGTTACAATACTTCATTGTGTTTCACACAAGGAAGTAGAAATGATTTATTGAACTTTTACTATTTTAAAAATAATTTCAGCATATAACAATGAACATAAATTAATTTATGCTAGTAAATTATACATCCCCATGTAGAACCTAATTAGGAAATTAAGTACCTAGTAGTAGCTTCTTATAACTAAAGATGTTATAAAAAGTTAATTATTTATACTTTATGTTTAAGCTCACCACTTAATCCCTTGTTTAATTCTTTATTTACCTTTTATTATCATTATTCTATTAAATCATCATAGAACTTAATTGATGATACTATTTAATAATATAATAATAATTTTTAAATAATTTAATGATCTCTATTTTATTTCTAGAAATAAATATTATTAATCCTGTTATGATTAATATTAATTAATAAAGATATTTAATGTAGAAATATTAGGAAATATTCATGTTTAAATGTGCTCTGGAATGTTTGGCGTTGTAAATCTATGATTAAATTATTTGTTTGAAGAATATTCTATATATTCTTCAAAATATATTTTACTTCAGAATGTATATATCCTATATATAAGAGCTGAGGTTAGCCCCCATGGTTTCCAGCGACAAGTAACTTCTTCCAAGACAATCTCTCTGACACTCTCTCTCAAGTCAGTCAGCCATGGTCATCAGGGACAGGAATCAGTAAGGACATCTGAGGTCATTCAGTAATTGTCCAATAAACAATTCTATTATTATACCAAAAGATTTCAATTGGCTGACATCAGCATGACTATTCCAACCTGATATGACTTTGGTTCACATAATTATATTGTTTTATTATTATCATATAGTTGATTTCATAAATATATTTCATCACTAATATTACCATACCCTGGGAGCATGACCATTTGCTCGATCAGAGACTAGCCACTTCTTATTAGTTTATAAACCTATCTTTTTTTAAATTTCAACTTCAAACATTTTAAGAATTTCAGTGCTTTTAACATCAACAATCATTTTTAATTTCTTTTCTTTTTCTTTTCAAATTTAGCTTCTTTTAATTATTATCTATTTTATTCACTGATACGAGTTACATTTATTTATTTTTTATTTTATTTATTTATTTTATTTCTGTATCTACATAATAGTGCATGGAATAATCCAACATCTGTTTTGGCAATTATTGTCTTTTTTTTATATCTCTGAGACCACCATTAGGTATTGACTCAGAGGAAGAGGAATGATTTGTAGCATAGAGGAAAATGCCATACCTGATCGAGATTCAAATCCAGGACTTCCAGTTGATAGGCTAAGATGAAACCACTTGCGCTCCAGAGGCCAGCGCTTCTGTAGTGCTGGACTCCATAATAATTGTTAATGTTAATAATTATTAATGCATTTTATGTTGGCAGAAGTGACAGCAATTCATGCATATTAGTTTCTTCTCTTTCTTAGTGCACTGTTTCTGTACTGTTCCAAGATGACTGACACAGAAGACTAATTGTTGAACAGCACAAAGATTGTGCTCTTCTTTAATGAAACAAAAAGTGTGGTGCTTATACAAAGATGGTTTCATTCACATTTTCAAACACGATGGTCACCTTTATTTAAAAAACTATCTACATTTTACAAAAAATTTAATAGTTATGGTTCAGTATTTATGAGTAAGCACAAACAGCCTGCCGATTTTTATTCCTAAGAGAATGTTGAAGCTGTCAGAACAGCATTGCTGAGCAACCCAAGCAATCAACAAGAAAAGCAGCAGCACAATTTGGAATTTCCAGGAGATCTGTACAGCAAATTTTGAAAACTTATTAATATCTGAATCCATACAAAATAACAGTGTTGCCTAAATTAACGGTTGACAACAAACATCAAAGTATGGCATTCACTGAACAGGCTGTGAACCAAGACGTATTGTTGAATGATGTTTGGTTTTCAGATGAGACATTTTCATGTAGATGGATAGACACATTTTCATTAGATTTACAGCTGATGTAGTTTTAGACTTTCTCCATGAAACTTTTAATGCAAATTTCACTTCAAACAGATTTTCTAATCCGTTCTGCATGTGGGCAGACCTGGCTGTCAAACAGTCCTGATTTAAATTTTTGTGATTATTTTCCTTGGGGATTTCTAAAGAACAAGATTTTCCCTAAACACCCTCTAACAGCGAGGAACTGCAAGTTCTGATCATTGAGGCGAGCAATGAAATAACCAAGGAAATGTGTCGTCGTGTTATTAACAGTTACAAGTTCATGTTGAAGTTGCTAGATATGATGGTGGTCATAATGAACATATGATAAGCAGAACATAATCTGCAGGTATATAATAAACACGTTGCATTTAACTTTTCTGTATTGTGATCAAATAAATTTTTTTTTAACAAAACCAAATGTTAGATCATTTTGGAAAGAATTCTAACGTTCAAATCCAAGTAAAGACAGTTTTTTTATATAGATTTGAACACTATATCATGGATACGGTGTTCTTTGGTGGTTGGGTTTCAAATAAACATACTTCTCAGGAGTGGTCAATGTGAGATTTTGTACAAGACTACACTTCATTAACATTCATATATATCATCCTTATTCATCCTCTGAAGTAATAGCTTACAGTAGTTTTGGAGTCTAAACAGAAAAAGCGAAAAATAATTTTGTGCATCACTTTATATATTAATGATAAAATTTACAGTAAATATATGAGAATTTCATTTCATTTAATTATAATGCCATTAATGATGAAAGTCTGATGTCATAAGGAAACCCATACACTGAAATTAAAAAAAAAAATTTCAAAGAAATAACAAAATTTAATAAGAATGCCTCCTGTTTGAGAAGTTTTTAAATCACTTGTGACACTTATTTTTGACAAAGTTCTTGCATCGTATATAACAGATATTTTTCTGGATTTTAAAAATTATATAGTGTAATAATTTTTAAAACCCTAAAAATAGGTTTTTTTTTAGAAAAGCAATATAAATATGGTTTTTTCCAAGTGGTATTCATAATAAATTTCTGCTTTTACTTAATAGGACTGAATATTTATAATAGTTTCCCATGTAGCAAAAAGAAATATTAATAAGTATGGAAATAACTGAATCTTGACTCCAAACTTTTAATCAATTTTGGATTTAATTGTTGCACAATGATGGTGATGCAAGACTTTGACTTCATTCATGCTGAAATTGATAGAATTATCATCCCAAATTTATGTTTTTCTGCTTATTCTAATTACCAAATAGATCATGATTATCTTTTAGTATTCCCCAATGATGATTCTGTTCTACTAATGCAATGAATTTATTGACCGTTGACATGTTTATCGATACAAAAATACTTCCTCGTACTCTGAACTCTGATCATTCAGTTACTATTTTATAATGAATGTAATACCTCTTCTTCCTGCTCCTAAATAAATAAGATAAAATATATTTCTTTATAACTTTTTTCACTATACATTCTAAAACTAATATACTAATTTAAAAAAATGTGAAGTACAGAACAGTTTTAGGAAAGCCTCTACATCTAGGTCTATAGCACATTAAAGTAAATGGAATGGCTTACATTCATGTTTCATTCCCTAATGCAATTTAACACATTGGAATATCACCAAAACGCTATTTTGTTGTAATGATTTATAGACCCTTCATTATTTTAGGGAACTCATGATTATATTGCAAATATGACTGAGTGTAAGAATTTTGAATCTTTTTCCTGCAGCCAAGTTTTCTTTTTACATAATTTTTTAACTTTATGCTTGGTTTTCTAGAGTGAAGATTTATGGAATGCAATTTGCATGTGTTCATGGCAAAACAAACCATTGTGCTTCAAACGTGGAATCAGAATGTTGTTAATTGGTACACAAAAACCATTAAAATTGGAACCAGCTGGTTTGTATGTGTTGGACTTGAAATTTTTATTAAAGGTAAAAACAATTTTAATAAAATTATTTTACGAATATTAACACTTTAAACCTCTTTTGAGTTTTCATAAAAGTAAAATTATTATTTACTATAAAGTTTCTTTGATTACATGAGGAAGTAAATTTAATGAAAATCAAGAGAATATTAATGAAAAACATCACTTTAATAAAAAAAATAAAAGTTAAAATTAAGTAGTAGGCTATACCAGAAAAGATTGTTACAGTTTCTAAAATATGAAGCTTTATAATTGATCTAAGTAATGTTTGAAACAGGCATTAAAGATCCAGACCTGGTGGGCCCAACCTACCATGCAGGATGCACAGTTGATAAGCGGGGTGGACTGTTTGAGGTAAGAGATCCTCCTGGATTGTACAATACTTGAGTGCAGGTCTGACCCAGGAGGAAGGGGAAAAAGAAAAAAATTAATCATATTACTTTTATAAAGTAAACTATAGATCAGATAGTAAGATTATAATGTTTTTAAAGATTTGAACTGTTAGTTTCAGCTGTATTACCGCCTTGAATATCTCAAGTTCTGCATACTTCAATGAAATCTCTCCGTAATGCTAAAATGACCCAAATTATTTATTGGTAATATAAACTGTGTCGAAACAGTCCTGAAAGAAACTTCCTTGAATAACTCTTTATTGAAAATTTGTTCGTAGAATAATAACTTCTTAAAACAATATTGTAATCTTTTAATGATAAAATTTTTTTACAGGTATTGCAGGTTTCATATTCTTATTGTAATTTGATGTTGCAAATGAATAATAAAAAAAATGCAAAATAATTAAATAAGTTTTCTGGCTTTTTCCCTAATCTGAAATTTTTTATTAATTTATTAAATGTACACTTAAGACATTATATTAATCAAGCTGTAAATAAATATTATTAAATCTACTTTTATATATGGAATGCAAAATATTGTATTTATGATTTAATAACCTTTCCTTCAATATTCTAAATAAAAGCACAAACTACTAAATAATTATAATTAGTGAATAATTTTGTTATGTGATTATTTAACTTTATTTATATATTTTCTTATTACTGTGTAAAACAAGTTTGGAGTTGTTGAATAAAAGATGGTTTTTTGTCAGATTAAAAACATACACAGATTAAAAACTTATAAAACTATTATTATAATTTAATTTTTTCTTATTTTTGGATATAGAATCATCTCCTAAGAGATTACTTTGTAATTTGGAATCACTATGTATAGCAATCATGTAAAATAAAAAACATAGGTATATAATTGTATGTCATATAATATCTACAATTTTCAAAGTATAAATTTTCAAATGCACTAAATGAAAGAAAAATTCTGTCTTCAGATTCGGTTTTCAGCATTAAAATAACAGATTGGTTTCAAGCATGACATTTTAAGAAACAAAAATTGTGTTGATCAGTGTTAGTTTAATTTTAATGCTGTAATTTGTGCTGTTATTTTTATGTTGAAGCAGGTAGAGTTTAACTTTGTATAAGATTTTAAGTATTCATTTTTGAATTTTAATTGTAAACTAGATGAAATTTTTTTGTGGAATAATATCTATTTTACCCATTGCTTATATTAGTTACTAATTTGACATATCTAGCAACCTCTTTTATGAAACAATAATTTTACCACTCTGTAAAAATAACGCAAAGAATCACCATCCCACTGAACCTTAATAAAAAATTATTAACTCTGCCCACTACTACCACTTACAACTGCTGGAACTACATGTTCCAGCATGTTCTCATAGATAACCAAGGCTGCCTAATCCTGCCTCTTCTAAAGAATAAGAATTAAGTAATAAGAAAAAAAAGCAATCAATACACAGGGGAAGTGTCCATAACTGGAATAATGAAGACAATTTATTGTTTCCCCCTTGACCCAATTTACTATTTAAGTGGAAAAAGTTCTAATAAAATGTTTGTGCCAGATATTTTTATCTCAGTGTTTGTATCATAACTTAATTTGAACTTTTAGTTCACAACTTGTGCATATTTTTAAAACTTCTTTACATAGATATTTCTTTATACTGAAAATGTTTTGAAGAGTTGAAATTTTCTTAATGTTAAACATAATCCGTTTCAAGTGTATGTTCTATTAAAAGTGAGTTAAATATTCTTTCTGTAATGCTGACTTTACTTCCATTTCATACTTATTAGCGCTTTTTTTATGTTTTTAGATATTCTAACTGGATTACAGTAGTTTTTTTACAGTGATTTGATATTAGTTTAAGATTTAGTATAAGATAAGGATACTCCTTAAATTAATGGATTTTCATGGCTTTATATCATATAATAGTTTTGAAAATATTAATTATAAAAATTAATTTTTATTTTCAAAACACAATGCCGAATTACAATTGTATGAATTTAGAGGGAAGCATTAAGCACACATGAAAACTTAGGAGTAAAAAAAGAAAAAAATGGCAGAAATTAGATATAAATTTTTAGACTAGTGATAGAAAACAAGGGAACTGCAGTAGTTTAAAATATCATTATAAGGAAAACTTAACAAAAATTAAGATATGAAAACGACGTTAAAGTAATGTAAATAATTATGAGAGATTCAGGAAGGAATGATACAATCCAGCAGAAAAATAAAGTAGAAATGAAATACAATAAGTTATTTAGAGATAAAAATTTACTATAAAAAATAAAGGAGGCGGCTAAATGCCTTGTTGTATTACAAGGTTTTTATCAAAATTATTAAAACTCCCCATATATATTGAAGTCCACAAAATAAATTTATAACTAATTAAAGTGATAAACATTGTTAAACTTTTATGTTAATAATATTTAATAATGGTATCCTGTTAATAATACTTCATTTTTATATTTAATACTAATATTTTGTTAATATTGTTTCATTTTTGTGTTAATAGTATTTAAATAATTCAGTCTTTGTTGTGTATAATCAGACCTTTCGCATATGCCAGAAATTTATGGAAACTACTAGAAACAGTAAGGTTGTATGTTTGTATAACATTTTTACAGAAGAATGAATTTTTATTTGGCAGTTTGCATTGTGATAAAGTTTAGTTTTATAAATAATGTAATTATTTTTATTGTGGGGAATAAATTGTATTTATAAATAAAGTAGATATTAGTAATAGAAGCAAATAGACCTTTGTAGTGTTTTCTAAATGTACAACAGGCAGAATAAAGTAAGATGAGGACACAATAATAATTCAGCTGTATAATTTTTTAGAATATAATTTGTTGAATTTTTATAATATCCTCAATTTACTTTACTGATCATTCATGAAGACATAGTTTTTAAGATATTTCTGATGACATGGTAGTCCTTCTTATATCAAATTAAAAATACTGTGTGGGCTATTTTTCTGCTCATAGGTGAGAGAAAATAAATAAGCATTCTAATATAAGAATTGAAAAAATAAAAGAAAATTAATATTTCATCAGTTTAAGTAATTCGCATACAGTATGAAAGAAAAATTGTTTAGTACGGAGAAGTAATTTGTCTTAACATACCTTTCCTTTTGGTATTTGTAATAAATTTCTGTTAATAATTTCTACATAGCTTTTTGTCTACGATGAATATCTGCTCATACTAAGTAGATATCCAATAATCCGCTGAAAACTAATTTTTGTGACACATAATCACAGTCAAGCCATTATACCAACAAATTTCTGATTTCAAATCAAAAGAACCTACAAGATATTGAAGTCATTAAAACTGCCAATCTTTTGGTTATTATCAATGTTAAATACTTTCACTGAGACATCTGCAGCATAAGTAAGTTTTTTTATAAAATATAATACAAATGTTAAAATGTTACCTACTACGGTTATGTAAGCTTGTAAAAGTATGTTTACCACCTTAATCAGTTACAAAAATTTGTATATAATAAACATTCAGGTTAAACAGATGTCTTTGTGAAAGTAATTAAACCTGATAAACAGGAACAGTAAGTGAAGAAATTTAATTTTAATAAGGAATTTTAATACACTGCAGACTATTAAAGGACTGTTAAAAGAAGTAATTACGAAAGTTGATCATTAGATCATGTAGTTTTTACTTGACATAAAAGTGTTTTTTTTTAAACTACCTTTTTTCATAAAGAGTATTCAATGTCAGCTTTTTCAATGGCATTGTATGCCATTGACGTAGATTCATTTAGATTTGCTATTCTCATTGCCATTTTCATTCTGATTTTTTCATTATACTCATATCTTTACTGATATTATAATGATCTTAAGTGACAAGGAAGTTAAATGTTTAGAAAAAATTTGCTTTGAAAAAACTGAAAACTTAAAAAAACTGTAGGAGAAACTGAAAAAGTTATGATCGTGACCTAATGCAATGAAAAGGAAAAATCTTAAAGCGAAAATTTATTATAGTAGAGATATAAAATAAAAACTCCTGTAAATTGAACATAAAAATAAAATTTTACATACATTAAAACCTCTACTTTAACCAAATATTACACAATTCACATAGACCACTAAATATAACAAATAAGATGCCACAATAAAGCATGAAAATATTTCTAAACAAAAATGTTTTACTTGCTCTTTCTGATAAATATTAACAAATATTGTAATATAAACTTAATCCACTGAAGAGAGTTTCGAGAAATTATTATATACTGGGGAAAATATATTACTTCTGAAATAGTAAGACCTAGATTGGTAGTCGGGTATCTTGGGATCTTCTTTGATTTTTTTATAGCATTTATTATGTTGATCATGATACTTTATGTTGTAAGCTTGGGCAGCATAGAATTAGAGAGACTGATTTCTTCTTTTTCATTTCATGATACTTTCATAATACTTAATTTTTTTTTCACCTCCGGAACCATCGAAAGGTATATCTTCAGAGGATGAGATGAATGAAAGGTAGCATGAGTCAAAAATGCCATGCCTAACCAGGATTTGAACCCGGGACCTTGGGATGAAAGGCCGAGACCCTACCACTTGTGCCACGGAGGTCGACATCATACTATTTAAGAATGAATAATTATTTTTTTATTTTTTATTTTTTGTCTTCAGTCATTTGACTGGTTTGATGCAGCTCTCCAAGATTCCCTATCCAGTGCCAGTCGTTT
>JAAAKQ030302354.1:0-10147 GCA_010016005.3 Zanna intricata
GTTTCTATGGCCGTTTAAGTCCTTCTGACCTACACCCTCAACAACTACTGAAAGAGCTGCTGCCCTCTTTCAGGAATAATTTTTTTAACAATATGAATTTTTTAAATTAATTAACATGAATGAAAAAATGGTTTAATTTTTTTTTAATTTGATCTTTAGTTTGCTTGTTTTGGTCAAAAAAAATATTCAAAAAAATAAAATGTTTTAAATTAATTACTTTTATTAAAGTGAAATTTTATTTTCTTGTTCTTTAAATTTTTTGAATGAATTTAGTAACCTTAAGTTTAAAATTAATTAAAGGAGGCATAATTTTATTTAGCCTGTGTACAGGTATTAGGAAAGATTAGAAATCTTGGCTCTATTTGATGAACAGTTTGGCTTTTAATTGATGTTTTGTACAGTCACCAGATTTAAATAGAATCTACAGATAGGACATTAGACAGTTTTTCTTTCTCTCTTTCTCTCTCCCTTCTCTTCAGACTTATTCGCACAACACTAATCAACTCAATGTTTAACTAAAAATCACAACATAGCACCAGAGGAAAAGGTACCAAAATAAGGATGTATTTCACAGCAAAATGAAACATCCAGAGCAGTTGTGAAATAAGACAATAAATCCAAACAAAAAACTGCTTCAAGCCTCGCTTCAAACAATGGGTACCATCTAAAACTGTTCTGAAAATCAGGATAATTAAAAAATTTATATCTCATTAAGGAAATGTCACAACAAACTGGTTTTCTACAGCATATTGAAAGATAAGTTAAGAACAGGCTGAGGTTACATTAAGAAAAATCCTATCCCTCCTCATAACTGTGTAGCGAGTATAAATATAACTAACTGAACTATAAGCCATTCAGCAAATTTCTGATGTACTCACTAGGATTGAGTAATAAAATAATTGGAACATAATAAATAGTTGAGACAACTTTCAGCAACATTTGGAAGAAATAGGATAATCTACTCATATTATCTGATAAAAAAAAAATAATAAAAATTATAATTATTGATATTGTATAATTCCTGGACAAAAGCATAATGCTCAGTCTGTAATCAAGATACCAGGTATTTTTCTTGAACCAGTATTAGGCTTTTATGATGTTATTTAATTATTTTTTACAGGCTTAATGCAAAAAGTAGATTTTTTTATTTAGATTAAACATGTTTGAGCACCTGTACATAATGCTAAGGTAATCCTAGGATAGCATCGCTATTCAATACTGCCAGTAAAATTCTTATAGGATAGTGCTAACCGCATCATTTCTTGTAAACTGTAAAATATAAAATTAATCTAGTATTAAATAGTTTTTAATTTATCAATACTTAGATAAAAAGGTAAGACAGATTAAAATATATTAATTAATTACTTGTAATTTATTTAACTATTTACTTATTACTAGTTAGGCAATGAAAAGTAGTCCTGCACGTGTTAATTAGTGCAGAAGCCATAAAATAAAACACAGTCTTTGACGATTTTTATTTAAGTTATGTCAAGAGCCAGTTATTGATGTAAATTTTAAGTATAATATTATAAATTTAAAAAATAAATTATAATATTTAATTGAATATTCTTGTAATTTTATCTTGAGAAAATAGGTTTACCATTTATATAATGAGTGAACAGATAATTTACAAGTTTTATGCATCGGAACAATGGTGAATGATTAACATACACCATTTGTTATTGTAAACAGTAACAAAAAACCTGATTTAAAATAAAACAACATTAGTTACTAAAACCAAATACATAAATATTTAAAAGTTGTTTTAATATCAGTTTATTTTATTAAATTAACACTTCTTTAATTAATCCGAATTTTATCTTTAATTTTAACTGTTTTAATACAGTCTACTTTAGCAAGTCGTACAAATAAAAAATGAAAAATTACCGTTGTAAAAAAAGAGTAGTAGAAAATTATTTTTTTAAATTCAATACCAAATAAAAATACATCAATAAACTTAAAATAAATTTCAGGTTAAAATTAAATTACGTTTTTAAAATTTTAATTTATGAGATAAAAGAAATATGAAAAATAGTTTTAAAATAATTATTGAATGTTATCATTCTGTTCCCCAAACTGTTAAAAGGCTTATTCTTGTAAGAGTCCATAATTATTTCTTTATAGTTTTATAATCTCCCAATCACATCTTTTCCTCATAATATTAAGCAATTTAGGCTGATTACAGATAATTTATTCTCCTTTAACTAAAAATTCTCTCTCTCAATCTCTCACACTTAACGTCTGTCACCCTCTCTCCATCTATCCATCCCTTCATTCTTCCATCTCTCTCTGCCCATCCGTCTTTCTGCCCCCTCTCTCTCACTCCCCTTTTTTTTTTGTGTGTGTGTGTGTGCGCGCGCGCGCGTGTGTAAATAAACGTACCAAAAAATTTTTATCAATTTGAAATTTTTATAAAATAAAATAAAAACTGACTGAATATTTTAAAATGCTTGCCGAAACTTACAGAATTGACTACATGACTTAAGCATCTATGTTTAAGTGACACAAAAGATTCACTGAAGGATATCATAAAGCAGAGATGATAATCATTATGCCCTGACAATCTTAAAAAATTATCCAGATTGTTCAAGAATACTGCCAACTTAGTGTATGAATGATAGCTGAAGCCATGAACAGTGACACAGATACTACATAGAAAATTTTATGTGAAGATCTCAGCATGATAAAATATTTATGTCAAAATGATCCTAGAGTTCTCACATCATAACAAAAAGAACGCTGCAGAAAAATTTGTGCTAGTATGCTGAAGCAAATTGATACTAACACCAAGTTTTTTTTAAAAAATCATTATTTGTTCTGTAATAAATCTTCCAGTAAAATCATGAGATGAAACGATTGTGCACAGGAATACATAATCATCACCAGGAATGAAAAATTTTAGCAAAGCAAGTATAAATTTAAAACCATCCTTATTGTATTTTTTTTTTTTTTTATGTACAGAGCATAATTTTGTAAGTATAGGTACTAGAGCGCACAACAATGAACCAGCACTGTTCAGGATTGCACCAAAAAAAAAGGGCAACTAAGGATATTACTGAATGGAAAATCATTAGAAATAAAACAACAGTGAGTTATTGAATCAGTCTTATTATTTAATAGAACACTACATAAACTAATTAAATAAAGAATAATATCAAATTGTGTGCAAAAGGTATTGTTAAAGAATAGTGTTAGTATTGTGTGACTGAATAGAAGACAAGTATTTAAAATAGACTGATTTAAAAGGTAATATCCTATGAGAAAACTTTTTTAAATAATCTGCAAAAAAGCTATGAAAGTAATTGCTATTTGTTCCTGTATTTTTATTTTACTATCCAACTTAGAAAAGTATAATAATTAAACAATAATTAAAATAATGTATTTATTATTTGTGTCAACTTTAAGTAAAGTTCCATCGATCATATTTTTAAAGAAAATTGATAAAACAATGCAATAAAAATATTATATTACTTCTACAGTGATTTTAATCGATTTTCATCATGATAAGAGAAACAGTCATAAGTAAATTAACCTTAAGGACAAACTAATAAATTTCAAAATATAAACTTTCATTATTAGATCTGCTACAGCAGATTCCTGCAAACATACAAGCTATAAATGTTTTATTTCAGTCTTGTAATGTCAGTTTTTAAAAAACTAAATAATAACAGTTAACATAATATGTTCTGAATCAACAAATTAAAAATTATTTAAAACTAGTTTAGAAGGGTATGAAGGTGGTTGAAAAGAGGACTTTAAATACACAGTGGACAAAGTCATTTTTTCCTGAATGCAAATTTAAATTCTGTAACATTCCATAACTGGTGGAAAATGATTTATGCAGTCAATAGTATTAGCTGATATGGTTATTGTTCATTTTTTCTTAGTAAATTTTTTATCTGTACTGAGAATAGATTTGACTTAAAATACGAACTACTTTTTCAGTTTTAGAGAAAAGGTAATAATGTTACTGGCATCCATGAAGATTTTCTTTGATATAAGTACAGCAGGCAATTCTTATCTTTAGATGTTACAAGAGACTTTTATTCTTGATATTTTACAAGTTTTTGTCATTCTCCAGCTATTAGATTACTTAGAGTTAGACATGAACTATACCTATATTTTGACAAGTTGGGACACCCCAATGCTGTTCAAATTAGAAACTACCTTAATCAAACTCTATCTTAATGGATAGTGCACCAAGGAATAATTGAATGACCACCACATTAATTTGAATCGATACCTTGTAATTCTTCATTCTGAAGAATCATTTAAGATCCAATTTACTTTCTTCAGTTCCAAATGATCTGGACTATCCGAAGCTATCATTTGTAAACTAAGTAAAATTTATAAACGGAGACAAAACTTTATTGGAAAAAAGAGTAATTGTTTAGTTAAATAGCACCTTAAATGTTTTAAGACAGTTTTCTTATTAGCGATTGTGAAAACTGGCGTTTAGCCCAGACAAGAGAGTTTATTTTCTTTTAAATATTGTAATTAAACAAACAAAATTTACAACTTTTAAATTTATAACTCAACAATGTTAATTTTAAATTAAAGAGGAAGAGAGAAACAACATTCATTCCCACCTCACTGGATGGGAAATTTGTAAGCTTTACCCAGCAGTATATGAGGCATTCCAAGTATAAGTTGTTTGTACTTGAAAGTATACAAATAAATATTACAGATCTAAATTATAATTATGAAATTATAAAATTATGAATAACCGAGTGAAGATGTCAGTTGTTAACATGAATGTCACCAATAATTCAATTTTAGTGGAAAATTAAATGGAACAGTACATTCAGTTCAGTGAATAAGGTAATAGGAACCACGCAGTGTCTGACTCCTCTTAATAAGCTTGACATAATTTGGTTGTTATTTTTGGAAAAGACTTCATCTCAAATTAAGACTACAATTATCATAGTTATGGCCCGCATTTTATGTACACATGTTTTGTTCCAGGGATGGGTAATATTGTAATTACACATTTGCTGTAACACTGAAAAAATAAAATCTACATTTGCATTATTTAAATTCTTATATTAAAAAAAAAGTAATAATTAAACAGCATTTTTATTAACAATATCTCTAACATTTACGGATTCCCAATTTTTACTTTAAAAACTAGCAACACTCTAAATTGGCACTAGTAGTAAAATGGGACTTATTTTCCTTTACTTTTTCTATTTCATTAGCCAGAAAAGAACAAATGATAAATTTCTACTGTTGTACTACTTGCTTCTTGAAACAGCAGAAAAGATTGTTTTGTAGAAAATACTTAAAGTTATAAAGATTTATAAAGATCTATAAAAATTTAATTATTCAAATGAATTTATACCACTATGAAAAAATATTACAGCTATTTCTTCATATGTATAAAAGAATTTATTTATATGATATACTTAATTAATGTTATTCAATAAACAGTTAAATGCTAACTAATAACTTCATACAACAATAATCTGAACAAATAATACCATCTACTGAATTGCATCATTCTATGATAACAATATTTATGTTTACAATGTTTATGTTTATTTAAATGTTATTTTATTTTACACTATTTATACATTTTGTGTGCATACTTAAAGATACATGTGTATATTTACAATTCTCATGCATAGTTTTATTAACTGTTAAAGTGGAATTCCTGAATTTACTGTAACAATTACTTTAACAAGTAGCACACACACATTCAAAACAAAATATCAATGTAAAAAAAATTAGAATAGTTATTTTAACTTTTCATTTTTGCCATTGTTTTAATTCATAATTATTTTTTAAAGGGACTGGTTATTAGTCATTAGTTAAAAAATGGTAACAATCTTTCAACAATAAAATAATTGCTTCCATGTTCTTTATAATGATACATGAAAATTGACTATGGCTATGGCTTTTTTCTCCTTTCTTCACTTTAATTTCAAGTTGCAATACCATGCGAGAGAGCCTGGTGATACAAAACCACCAGTGTACAAGGATGTCTGCTTCTCCTTTATCGTGTGCAGAACTCAGAAAAATTATTTATAGAAATGTATTTATTATATAATTTATTCATTTTTCAAATTTTACATCAGCTGGCTGTAACTTAAAGCATTCATCTGTTTAGTTTACAGCTGTTAATCATTTTCAATTAAATTTCAATACTTTTTAATTACCTTTTTTTTCTTCTTTTTTTTTCTATAACCTCTGGAACCACCATTCAGGTATATCTTCAGAGGATGAGATGAATGAATTGTAGTGTGTGTGAAAAATGCCATGCCTGACTGGGATTCGAACCCGGGACCTCTGGATGAAAGGCCAAGATGCTACGACTCGTGCCACGGAGGCCGGCATTTTTTAATTACCTGTGCTAAGGAAACTCTAAAGAAAGATCTTTAACTTTGATAATAAATGGGAACCAATTAATTAAATGTAGCTTAATTAAGATTTATGTAAAATGAATAATTACATCGGTTGTAATATAAAAATTAATCAATTATCTAATAACATTTGAACTCATAGTATTATCAAATTGCTTTGATAGTACCTATCTATGCATTATCTATATGATGATAGCTCTATCTACAGAATGTATACTTGCTTACAAAACAGATAAAGGTACATTGTTGTTTTATACTATTTATCCCACACATAAAAAAAAGAAAAGTCTTTCACATTATACAAAGCATTTAAAAAACAAAAGACATCATCAATCAGAGTTGCTTCCTCCCATAGCACATGTTATACAGTAAAGTGAAAATAGTAAAAATAAATATTACATCACTATATCGCTAGTGATATCTAGCAGGGCTAAATATCACTAATATTTTTTTGTGAACTTGATATGCTGTTATAAAACAATATATTCAGTGAAGGAGACAGAAAAAAAGTTGCTTCACTCAGGATGTAACTTCTTACTCTTGGACATAGCTTTCCCGTTTTCAGAAATGACCACTATCAGTGATACCTACGTAGAATATTATTATACCACTAAAAGACAGACAGGTATAATAAACTCTGAAGAATTTTAAGAAATTAAAAAGATCATGCTCATATTAAATGTTTAATATGAATATTTCATATCATCAGAAATGTTATTGTCAGAGAGATTGTAAATATTTTTAGGTTTTTCCTATAAGTCTGGATCTTGTTGCTATCCTTACTTCTTACTTATGTTCATTACATGTTTTACTATAACAGGTTGAATTCACTTACACAAATAAAAAACAATCATTGTTCATTGACATTTGTAAGTATTAACTAATGACTTTAAAGAAAAAGAAACACAAAACAAGACAGGATGATTGATTACCTTGTAGTTTAAAGAATTACAGTGATTGTTCACATCACATGCAAATACTTTATAATATATGTTTCAATGATACAAAAGTTTTTTTAATGAAGTTTTATAACTTAGCTTTTAAATAGAATTTTTACATGTTCTATAGAATGGGAATATTTTGTATTCATTGTTTTATGTGCACAACCTCACTAATGAATCAACTTGGATAGTTCCATAATAAGAAAAATTTTACTAACAATTAAATTATAAAAGAGAGAAATTGTTTATTTATTATGCTACAAAAGCTGTTCTGAATCTCAATAACATTATCAGCAGCTTTTATGTAAAGGCTGTCAGGTTTGTTGATATTTACATTACAAAGAATGATGAGCAAGTGATCAATTCCTGCTAATGCTAATTTAACCAGAACAAAGTTTCACATCAAAATTGTAAAATAAGTAATAATTACAACAAAAAATTATCTTTGATATTAAATTTTATGCTACTAATATTTTTCCATTTAGCATAGCTTGTATACCTTCACCCAGCTTATTAAACAAATCGTACTTTAACAAAAGCTAGTATTAATTTTATTTTTAATAAATCCTAAAAAAAATGACATTATTTGATCAACTTTTGTTTGTATTTTATTATTAATTATCACCACAAAAAATTTTAACAAATAATATTTTAAATAATTTAAAATCATCTAAAATTTCAAAAGTAATTTATAAACAAAACACAATGCAAATTTTCATCCATCATCACTGAGGTCCAATCCCTCTCAATAAGCTTAAGGAAATGCAAAAGTTGTCATGAAAAATTAGTGCTATGTTTAAAAATTCCATGTGAGGAATTCATACAGAATACTGTTTATTTCCTATTCCCAGTAATAACAAGCATTCCATTCCTTGCGATGTTAATAAGGAAAGTCAAAGTAAAGTAGTTTCCTCTCTTCCTTCTTACTGAACGGAGCACATTAAGTCCATTTGAATGCAGGCATTTTGGCATATGTAAAGGCCAAGAGTCAAAATTGCTTTCTCTGGAATGATATAGGTGAACAGAGTAAAGTTATCATTTGTAGGGCTGAATATCAATTACACTTCCAAGCCCAAGTAGGCTTGGAATGCTGATGTACAACAATATATTTAGCTCAGTGATAAGTACTCAGTAAACAGCTTTTCCTAGTAAATTTGGTTTGGGATGTAAGAATGACTAGCCATTTTTACAAGCCTTTGGTGTCTTGTGTCACCTTATCTACATCCATTCTGGCTATATTATGTAACAATATATAACAAAATAAGATCAACAAGTAAAATAACATAGAATTCTATAATTCTTAAGATTTCTTATGAAAGAGAATCTTGATTATTTTTTTTTGTTCTTTTATCTGTTCCTCAGAAGATTAACTGTGTCGATTAATTTGAATGCAGTTTTTATCAAACCATCTGTTGTTTTATAAAGAACAAATCTGGATATTGAGATAATAAAATTTATTATTTTATAATAAATAAAATTCAAAAATACTGTTTCAAAGTTATGTTTTGAACTACTTCCACTTAGAAAATACTGCTTCAGAAATCATGTTTTCCTTCGTGTTATTTTATTAATACTATCTACTTTTCCTATATTATCTTTTGTTTGTTCATTTTTAGAACTGTTATTAATATTTTATATTGTATGTTCTTTTACTTTTTGTTTAATATTAATGAGTCATAGCAAGTTTTTTTATATTTTTAAATTTATTCTTGCCATTACAATTGTTGCATTATTACAATATATTTGAAGTAACAGGTGTAATAGGATATAAATATACTTATTATTCAATTATTCACCCAGATAATTATTATTACACTCAATTACTACTGTTACCAGTGATGTTAAGAAATTAATTTAGGATAGTTGAACACACTTTAAAAGACTTATGAGAATTTTTCTGCTGATATATTGATTATTTATATTCTAATTTCTAAACAGAAAAGTTGTTATTTTTATTCAAACCAGTTATGTAAAAGAAAAACAAATTTGCAGAAGGAAGTTTTAATTGGCAAATATACGATGTAATTTTCTGCTTATTTTTACTTTTTATTAATTAAAACTTCCTCATTTATTTTATAAATATAAATTATATAATTCAGAAGCTTATTAATACATATCACTAACATTATCATATAAATGATGGTGTAACTAGGCAATATTAGTTTTAAAATAATAATTAAAAAGCGCTTAGTATTTTAATTTTTAATGATAGTAAAACAGATACTACTCAATTCTTAGTTTGCACTCAATATTTTATGAATGACTCATTCTATTTCCTGTACATAAACAAAAGCTATAACAGGTGTAACTCACAAATAAAACATCAGTTATGGTAAATGCGTCATCTCACCTCATTAAAAGCAATCAACATTACTTGTTACAAAATGGTTAGATAACTTGACATTATAACTGTATATATATTCTTACATATAAAATTTGGAAAGAACTTTCCAAATCTCTTCTCTCTTTTTTTTCTACTTTCTCTTGTTTGTCAATTTTGTTAATGAAGGTTAAAGGTTTTCTATAAAATATACATCATTTTGTTAAAATAATTACTACTTGCATGTCTTAAAATATAAATACATTGCAATTACATTATATACAAATAATCTGAAGAAGCAGTTTGCTCCGAATCCCGCCGCCGGCCTACAAGACCACCACACAACCGAGGTCGGCTCCTTCCTCGCGGACTAATTCTCGCAGGACTAATTCTTGCATAATCGTCCTGGACAAACGGCTTACAATGGCGGAACACGTAAATACGTGGCCGCCAAAGCCAAATCCGCCAGGGCTTCGTTATACCCGGTACTTAACCGCGCCAGTCCCTACCCGCTGGCGACTAAA
>JAAAKQ030302387.1:0-10146 GCA_010016005.3 Zanna intricata
CGTCGACTGAGAACCAAAACGAAAGAAAGAAAAAAAGGAAAGCTCGTAACACGCGCAATATAGTGCAAGCGTGGGAAAAGATGAAGGAGGGTCGTGGAAAATTACAGAGAGGGACAAAATTAGCTGGAATAGTTGCGAAATATGGATGAGTAACATTTCATAACACAACATCAAGGACCCAACGAAAAACTTTTAACAGGGACAGGCAATAAACATAAAAAATAAACAAATAATAAAACCGAAATATCAAACTTAACACAAATGTGTTAAGTTTGCCTCATATATCTTAATTTCTTTTGGCAATCCCTAAGAACAAACAAATCCTATTCCAGGATTAATAGGAAAAATGAGGAGGAAGTGGTTTCATCTTACTACTATATTATATTTATTATTACTATATACTATATTTGAGTTACACGTGCTTCGTGTAACTCAAATATTATTGTCAATTGTGAAACAATCATAAAAAATGCTGGGACAGATTGTATAAAGTAACAGATTATGTTTTACATTATACAGCGTCTTCAATTTAAAATAGGGCCGGTAAATTAATTTAGTCAATAAATAATATTAGTTTATTGACAAATACCTATATTATAATTTACAGAAGATAAAATATGTATATACACTTCTAAGCACGATTCAGCACGTTTGATCATGTTCCTAACTACTCTTGTTAGCTGTACCCAGTCTATTTCCTGTTTTTTATCTTCAGTTCCTGCAGGGTGTGGATTACTCCTATAAAATATTTCTTTTAAGTACCCCACAGTCTGGACTAGTCTAATCAGGAGATATTGGTGGCCACAATATTTTGTAAATGATTCTTCCATCGAAAAAATCTCGTAGTATCTCCATAGTAAAGCTAGATATACGGCAAGTTGCGCTGTAATGTTGCAACCAGAAATCACGCTTACCCATTGCAGTAAGGTAAATTAACTGTTAGATTATTTCTTCGCAGCACCCACCCACCGGGTTGGTCTAATGGTTAACACGACATCGCAAATCAGCTGATTTTGAAGTCGAGAGTTCTAAGGTTAAAATACTAGTAAGCATAAACAACTTTATACGGATTTGAATACTAGATCGTGGATACCGGTGTTGTTTGGTGGTTGGGTTTCAATTAACCACACTTCTCAGGAGTGGTCGACCTGAGTTTGTACAAGACTACGTAACTTCATTCACATTCATACACATCATCCTCATTCATTCTGTGAAGTAATACCTTAACGGTAGTTCCGGAGGCTAAACAGATAAAAGAGAGATGGCAGCATCCACAGGTTTAAAAAAAAAAAAAAAAATTTAGAGTCCTTTTACTCATCTCCTTGAAACCGCACACCGTACAGCTATTTTTTGTGAGTGTAGGGGAGATTCAAAGTAAACCTCCACCAAAGTAAAACTACTCTTCATCTGTAAATAAAACTTGATTTATTACGCCAATGTTGCCTGTAATGAATTTCTTGAAATATTGATAATAATGTATACTTTCAGCATTATCAGCAATAGTTAGCTCATCGAAAACTTGCGTCCGATACGGATACCATTTCATAATTCTCTTCTCTGCAGTGTGGGCTGAAGAGAGAAATGTTTTTTTCTCGGCTTAGTCTCCGCATGGATCTATGAAATCTTGTAACTGCCGCTTTAATGTCTTTTACGATTTGCGTAATTAAAACTGACCTGTAATGAGCACTTTTCTTTTCTAACATTTAACTTATTTCACTAATTTTTTTAGCTAAGTTCTTAATATTTCTTTTCACTGTTGCTTCCTTTCAAATTTCTGTCTGAATTTCAGTGACATAAAATATGGGATTTCGTTTATAAATAAGTTTCCGTTACAAATACATGTTATTAACAGTTAACCACATTTTAACTAACAACACACGATTACACAGTCTTGGTCCAAAACCAGTGGTCGATATAGACTCTAACTCTCTTTATCTGTTTAGCTTTCGGAACTACGGTAAGGTGTTACTTCAGAGGATGAATGAGGATGATGTAAATGAAGGGGTAGTCTTGTACAATATCAGATCGACCACTCCTGAGAAGTGTAGTTAATTGAAACCCAACCACCAAAGAACACCGGTATCCACGATCTAGTATTCAAATCGGTATAAAAATTTTTATCTTTACTAGGATTTGAACCTTAGAACTCTCGACTACGAAATTAGCTGATTTGCGATGTCCCACGATGATGTTACCCATTAGACTGGTCGATATAGACTGATAATATTCAAATGTCCAGGCTCCCTTCCCATGCCAGTACCAGTCGTACCAACTCTTCTACATTATTTTATCCATCTCATAATAATTTATGCATTTTAATAAAAATATGTATTTATTACAAACTATTGAGTGTAAGAGCCTGTTTTATGTTGAACACTCTGTATAATGAAATAATGTGTTGTATCAACTCTGTTTTAGCTCAGCAGCGGAACCTATTTTAATTAAATAACTCGATTACAGGGAATTGACAACAAAATGAAGATAGATGCGGTTTTTATAATAATATAATAAGTGCTGAGTGTGCAAAATTATTCATTATTTTTTTATTATATTTTATTACTTGAATAACAACGTATACAATCGAACTGCGCAACTTAATTCTAGACTTTTTAATTGTAAACGAGCTATATTATATCAGTAATCGTTTATTATAGCACATTAAATTTGTGTATACGATTTAATTAAACAAAAAAATTACTTATTATATTATAATACATTCTATTTAACCTGATAGACATTTATACTGTAACTTTAAAGTTTTTAAATCTGGTAATCATAGGTAGGTGATAAAATAGAAGCGTTTTTGATTATGGGGTGAGTTGAATACCATACAGAATGATCTTTTTTTTATCCGATTGTTGAAAATACCAACCAGTCAGTTACCAACGTTTCACCTCTACAAAGAGAGAGTAACAGCGAATGGCGCCACAAATCAAAACGTGCCACTGTCTTCTCAACCCCTTCACCTCTCAAACTCTGTCCAACACAACACTACGCTTGCTTGAAAATCTTACCCCCTCGGGATCATCACTTTCTTTTCCCTTCAGTTTTCACGACTCTCATTTTCAACTTGACTTATGACATTTTTCTTCTTGCTATGCATGGACGTACATCATATACCGGCTTTGCCAAAAAAAAAGAAAAAGGAAAAATCGTTCAAGCCTGTTTGTGTCTTCATCACATTCTCAGTCGCTTCTCTCTTTTTTCTTTCGTCATGGCTCATTTATTTATTCTAGTATATAGAAGCGTACCGCTGTTTACGATGCAACTGAATTTTAGAAAAGGATATGAATCATATACTTCAAACCAAATTCAATGATTCATAAACTTGTTTATGTATGTTATACAATAACCATGTAAATTATTTTTACCTGAATAAAAATAAAACAAAGCGTTTTATCTAGTTTTAGGTTTGCTTTAATAAAAACAAAAGGAATAGTGATATAAATGAAGATTTAAGAACTTTTAGAAATTTATTCGTGGGTAAAACAAAATTGATGCAAAAAGACGAATATAGAAGCAATTTTTTTAATAAAAATAACATTTTGTTATAACACTTAGGGCAAACATTTACATACGAAAATTGCTTAAAATGAATTACAAATTCAAAAAATCTTTAATCATCGAAGAAAAACATATTTTTGTTGGATTATCATAGTTTTCCAGTTTTTTTTTACTTTACTACTCTTTTCTACTTTTTTTACTACTCTTGAATTTATTCTATTTAGGCATTTAGCCTTTGAGTTACAATTTATCAATTTTTCATACATTAAAATCCTTCCTAAGTCAGTATCCCTAGAGTATAAGAGTATCACTCTTATACTCTTAACTCTTAGATTCTATACTCTTACTCTTAGAGTTTAGTAACTCTTAAATTATATTTTTACATCCTTGTACGAAGATAAAGGAATTATTTTAATTGCGGAAAATATCGGTTTTCAGATTTCAACGGAAATATCCATTTTGACCATCGCAGAATGCATTTTGTCCAGTTTCGGCGTGACGTCTGTATGTCCGCACGTATACAGGTCGCATAGCTCAAAAATGATTAGTCGTAGGATGTTGAAATTGTGGATTTAGGACTACTGTAAGATCTAGTTGTGCATCTTCCATTTTGATTACAATCGATTGAACCAAAAGTGTCCAAAAAAGCCCAAATTCCAAAAAAAATATAATTGATTTTGATTTTTTTCTTCATTGCAGTAATAAGCCCTCATTGACCGTTTTTCATTTTGACCGTTTTGGATTTAAGACTGTTGTAACATGTAGTTTTGCAGTTCCCATATTTATTACAATCGACTGAACCAAAAAGTACATAAAACTTTATTTTACTAATAACTTTTGATTTTTTTAAAAAATGTTATTGTTATTATTGAATTATTATTTATTGTATTTTTTTTTTATAATCAGACGTTAATAATTCCAAATAAAAATAGTTAGTTATTTTTATATGGATTTGAATACTAGATCGTGGATACCGGTGTTCTTTGGTGGTTGGGTTTCAATTATCCACACTACTCAGGAGTGGTCGACTTGACACTGTACAAGATTATACACTTCATTCACATTCATACATATCACTCTCATTCATCCTTTGAAGTAATACCTTACGGTGATTCCTGAGGCTAAACAGAAAAAGAAAAAAAAAGAGGTTAATAATTATTAATAAATCAATATATTTAAATTAAAAAAAAAAAAAAGTTAAAACCCTAATTATATAAACTTTTATTCGAACCGATATGTACTCTTTTAAGATCCAAATATTTCTTTAATTAAAATTTTATTCGGCTATTACCCTGGAACCAATAACAATAAGTATGATTTATGTTGATATATCATGAAAATCTCTCAATGAGAGTTTATTAATGACGTTAAGAAAAAGTCCAAATTCCAAATTGTTTTGGATTTTGCGCTTTTTTTTTGGTCGACCGGACCAAAAGTGTCCAACTTTTGATCCGGTCGATTGCAATCAAAAGGGAAGGTGTACAACTAGATGTTACAATAGTCCTAAATCCAAAATTTCAACGTTCTACGGCTAATCGTGTTTGAGCTATGCGAGATAGGTACATACGTACGTACGTACAGAAGTCACACCGAAACTAGTCAAAATGTATTCAAGGATAGTCAAAATTGATATTTCCGCTGAAACTTGAAAACCGAAATTTTTTGTGATTACAATATTTGCTTGTACTTCGTATGAGGAAGCAAAAAAGGCATATGCATGAGAGATAAACTGTATATATCGTTAATTGAAAATCATAAAGCTAAATCGTCTTCTTTAAGTGGAATTTGAATTGAATTTGTAATATTATATATTCAAATTATAAAAATTAAATTCCGTAATTTTTCTGAACAACGGAATTGGCATACTTTATGTGGAAATTTCTAATTGGAATAGAAGTTTATTCGTTATACAGACACATTTATCATAACATTTCTGTATAATTGTGGCTGAATTTCGTTGATGCAGCGTTTAAATTCATCTTTCAATGCACGGGTGGTTTTGGGCTTGTTGACATAGACCTTTGACTTCAAATAACCCCTTCAGAAGAAATCTAATGGGGTTAAATCACACGATCTAGGGGCCAATTCTGATCACCGAAATGGGAGAATACACGGGCAGGAAATGTCTCATGTAGTAATTGTTTCACGGGCTGTATGGCAGGTGACACCGTCTTGTTGAAACCATATGTTGGCCACATCAATAGCATCCAATTTCGGCAGAAAGAACTGTGTTATCATGTCGCGATATCGAGCACCAGTAACAGTTACTGCTTGACCAGCCCTATTTTCAAAAAAGTATGGTCCAATGATACCTCCAGCCCAAAATCCGCACCAAACAGTGACACATTGTGGGTGTATCTGTTGTTCGACAATCACATGTGGGTTCTCTGAACCCCAAACACGGCAATTTTGGCGATTAAAAAACCATAAAGGTAAAAATGTGCTTCATCTCTTTGGATAATTTTACTCGAAAAATCAGCATCTACTTGTTAATGTTCAATAATCCATTCCACAAACTCTCTTCACTGTCCATGGTCATTAGGCATCAGTTTTTATGTTAATTGAATTTTGTAAGCATGGATACACAGATCTTTTGTGAGTATACTTTGTAGAGAGCTTCTTGAAATTTACAATTCTTGTCCACGACACCGAATTGATGTTCATGGGTTTTCACCAACACTCTCACACACTGCTTCGATATTAACATTTGAACGGCTTGTTTTTGGACGACCGGTGTGTTTAGCGTCTTCAATTGATCCAGTCTCCCTGAATTTTTCAATTAATCTTTTCACAGTTGACGAGGTTACAACACTATTTTGACTATATTTTGTTCAAACTGCGGCCGCCAAACTTTCAATATTTTTGAAATATTGTTCAATAATGTAAAGACGTTGTTGAATCGTATTAGCTCCATGGGTTAGCTCCATTTTTACTAACCCTAAACTCTTAGCTGTCAAATTGTCCTTTTTTCAGGGTTGCCAACAATTTACTGCAAAAATGGAGGCAAATTCAAATCTTGCGTTAATTTTGGGACAAACGGTATATAGGAATCAATAGTTTATCGAATCTAAAGCTTTATATTAATTTAGGAATGCCATGAATATTCCTAAAAAACTATGTTTCTTTTTACACTTCACACATGCTTATACTGACTTATGTAATGCTAGCACCTTAGTACTAGAAAGTTACTTTCCTCATGACTTATTTACCCACAATATTCAACATTGTACAGTTCATATTTTTCATAAAACGGAATAAAATAGCATACTAGTAATATAACGAGTAAACTGGGTTTATATGAACATACAAAATACGATAATCTCAGTGTTAGTACCCAGTCGATCTTACTAGTAAAAATACGGCAAATAAACCAAATGAAAAATATCGTTTATCAGTATGATGGAAATGAAAAGGCTTTGAAATCAGATGTAATATTAACTTAATCGGTCAGTAGTCTTTCTACATTTTTGTGGTTCTTTGTTTTTCTGTTCAGCCTCCGGAACTACCGTAAGGTATTACTTCAGAGGATAAGTGAGGATGATGTATAAATATGAATGTGAATGAAGTGTAGTACATTTAATATTTAAATGTAATTTACAATCTCAGGTCAACTACTCCTGAGAAGTGTGGTTAATTGAAACCAATCCACCAAAGAACAACGGTATCCAGATGATCTAACTACCCGTATCTGTATCCGTATAAAAGTAACTACCTTTACTAGGATTTGAACTTAGAACTCCCGACTTCAAAATCAGCTGATTCGCGATGTCGCAATAACCACTAGACCAGCCCGGTGGACTTCATCTTAGAGGTTATGAATTTGTTTAAGAATCGAATTGAAAAACGTTTTTTAAAATAAAACCTTATCTGGGCATATTTTAAAATTCCGATTAATTTGAATTTTTACTTAGTATAAATTTCGAGTATAATCTTTTCCTTTTTTTATTTAAATAGCTTATATCTTATAAAGAAAGGCTTTTTCTTATTAAAAAATGAATAAAGTAAAGGAAAAGCGGAAAATATGAAATGAAAAGATTATAAAATAACAAAATTTATGAAAAAAAGAAGAAGAAAACAGTGATAAGATATAATATTTCTTCCTCCTGACATTTAAACTGTTATAAAGCACTTAAATAAAATGATTTATGTAATCTTTAACATTTTCCTTAAGTAGTTATACAAATAGCAGGTGGTTCACCTCCTCCCACTTTGTCATTTTGTCACATTCTTTTTAATTTCATTAAGAAAATTAAAAAAAAAAAAAAAAATTAAAACTGTATCTCGGGTATTATTTTCTATAAACTTAAATTGAATCTATTGTAAATTAAAATAATAATAATAATAATTGGATAAACATACTTATTTGAGAATTATTTTAGGACGTAAATAATCAAAATATCTTAAGATCAAATGGAACTATTTACTGGAAATTTGTAAAAATAAAAAAAAATAACGGGATTTACAAGAAAAAGGATATTAGGGTTTTACGGATATTTAAGAAGAATGGAAAACAATAAATTAATAAAAAGATTCTTTGATTTTGTTTCTAAATTTAAAGATATAATTAATGGTTTTAAGAACCATTAATTATATCCATAAACAACCATTTTGAACCATAATTGAATTAGGAAATTAAATAGTAAATAAAATAAATTTTTAGAATGAAATACTTTCAGAAATAAAATAAACGGTTTCAAAAATGTTTAGGAAAAAATTAAGGAAAAAGGGGAAGAAAATTTTCTCAAAAAGAGATAGATGAAGTTAATGAAAGAATGAAAAAGTACTGGTTTAAAAGAAAACAAAATGCAAAGCAGTTTTTTAATATTATATATTTATTGATGGAAATTTAAACGCAGTGAAATATGGGGCTTTGCTTTTTGACCATATCGTTCGAAACATTCAACATGTTGTTAGTCCCAACTTTCAGAACATTTCGTGTCAATAACATGGTGCCTCGCCTCATTTCAGTCTTCAGATATGTGAAATTTTTGATGCATTTTTTTCTGAAAGCATAGATTGGCCGATGGGGTCAAATAGAATGGACAACGATATCACCCGAATTGTTACCATCGGATTACTTTGTAAGGGGACCACTTAAAAAGTGCTGTTTATCATAATAATACCCCAAGATATTGATTAATTATAAAATAGAGTTCGAGAATCAGCACTAAATATCGCAAGAGAAACATTAAATAATGAAATATTTTACTACAACTAGCACGCTGTCAAACAACAGAAGGACAACATT
This sequence comes from Zanna intricata, assembly GCA_010016005.3. Classification (NCBI taxonomy): domain Eukaryota; kingdom Metazoa; phylum Arthropoda; class Insecta; order Hemiptera; family Fulgoridae; genus Zanna; species Zanna intricata. The sequence goes on from JAAAKQ030302387.1 coordinate 8,753, forward strand.
TCGAACATTTATAAAAAATAAATGTAAGTAAATAATCAATGCTTAGTAAATCATTTTATTCAATAAATCTATTCGATATCTACTTAAGCAATTTTTTACGTTTATTTGTCAGCGATAACAATTCCTTAAACTATCAATACATTTTTTTCAAAATCCAACATTTTTGGAATTACTACAAAATGGCTGCCATTTTGGTTACAGAAATCGTACCAACATTTTATTTATATTATTTTTCTTGTCTTAAAGAAACAATTAGAATGATCTGTATCACAAAGTGTGGTACCATTTAAAATATTTGTGTCACAACCCCTGGGCCATCTCCCAAAAAAGAGTTGAAATTCGATTTCTCGTCAAAAGTAAAGTAGTTGAAAAATACCTTATCCTAAATGTTACAGTATTTTATACAGAACGGTTTTAAATTTGACGAGGGGTTTATATTCTTCTGATTCATTCCGTATAACATTACCATTTTTCGTTTTTTTTTTTAAGTTATTCCACTTTCTAATCAAATACTCGTATAATATTCTCTACATGTCTTCTTAATTAAAAGATCTAAAAATAAAGACAAAGAAATATAGAATACCTGAAACAGATATTGAGTTTAAAGATAAATAAAGTAAATTAATAGATAAATCTAGATAAATAAATAAAATAAATGATCCCGGTCAAGCATGGCATTTTTTTTTCATGCGCTACACTTCCATATCCCACCCACAAGCATCAAGCTTATGTGGCGATATCATCAAGCAAAACAAAAAAATAAATAAAATGATTAAATAATATAGCATAGGGTAGAAAAGCACGGACGTGAAGCGTGTTGTATGGATGATGAGAAAGAGGGACTGAATTATGAATTATGAAATTGGGATATAGGGAAGGATAGAGAAAATAAGAAGGGAAGATAAAGTGAGGAATGAGAAAGTATTGTACAGAATTTAAGATGAAAGAGCTCTTATGGGGAAAGTAGAAAATAAAGCGAAAGAAATTGGTTAGGATGTACAGTTAGAGGTAGTGTGTAATCTTGAGAATTACAGTATTGTAAGAGTTGCAGGAAGAGAAAAGATAATTTGATAAAACTAATATCTATTAATTATTAAAAATATTTAATGGTATCCATTTTAAAATTTACTTTTTTTATAGAAAATGCTGGATATATATACACCAGACTTCATCAAAATATCTCAGGTAATATAAATGTTTATTAAAAAAAAAACTAATGTTAACACCACATAACTTCCTTATACGAAAATCAAAAAATAATACAATTCTTAATTATAATTTTCAATTACTATTAAATCAGATGTTTCACCAAATCTATTACTTTTTTTTTGTCTTCAGTCATTTGACTGGTTTGATGCAGCTCTCCAAGATTCCCTATCTAGTGCCAGTCGTTT
>JAAAKQ030302398.1:0-11205 GCA_010016005.3 Zanna intricata
TACAAATGTAAAAAAAAACTTTTATTTCACTTTCTTATAAAATTTGCATTTTGTGACATGATGCTCTCTTCTTCCCTTATATAGATATGGAAAATAGACCTCATTGACATAACCATCTTCTATAACTCTAAAAAACTCACTTTACATTTAACAAACAAGATAGTATTTAATAAAACATGATCAAAAAATGATTCCCTCTGTCTGGGAATATAGAAATTTTCTGTTGTAATAAAAAAATCCATTAACTCAAAGGTATTTTCAATTCTCTTTTAGAATAAAATTAAATGTTAAAGAAATCATTGTTTCACACAACATATATTGATATATATAAAAATTTAGTTGTTACTATTCTTTATTTTGCTCTCCACTGAAATATATTTAGGTTATTTGTCATGAATAGATCTAATAACAATTTGAATCTGATAAAGGAACCAGTTGACAAGATTAAATCAACATAAATATATTTAAAACAGGTTTGTTGTTCCTTATGACAATTCATCTTTTATTTTGAGTACGATAAAATATATATCGTATAACAGGCTATTTCTTGAAAGCATCAATTTCTAGGTGTAAAACAATAATGAAAACTGACTGCAAGTGACATTAATTATATTTTACAATTTTAAATTCAGTGGTCTCATATTTATTAAGTTAAATAAAATATTCAAAAGTACATTTGTATATTGACACAATACCAGTACACAATGTCATATTTACATTGACTTTTTGGAAAAAATGATGAACTTTTTTCCTTTTATTTAAATTATTTTTATGGTTATCATTTCTGAAGTGGAAAATAATATTGGATTGGCCAGATATTTTGACATAATATTTGCTTTCTTTGTTTAAATTTAATCCAACTGATAACAAGAGATTTAAAAGGGTGATTATAAAAATTAGTTAATTGGAAATTAATTTGATTTGAATACTAGATTATGGATACTGGTGTTCTTTGGTGGTTGGGTTTCAATTAACCACACTTCTCAGGAGTTGTCAACCTGAGATTGTACTAAACCACACTTCATTCATATTCATACACATCATCCTCTTTTATCCTCTGAAGTAATACCTTACGGTAGTTCCAGAGGCTAAACATATAAAGATAAAGAGAGCTAAAAATCTTTCCTATTGGGTTATTACTTCTTTCTCAAATTTTTTTAAAAATTCTTTTATTATCTCTTCTACAGATAAGTTGAAAAAACAGTAGTAACAAGCCGTACATGTTTGTTTTACTTTATACTGGAGTTTGCTCTTCTTGGTGTACTATTCCAATCACATTTGCCCAATACTTATAGATATTAAAAATAACTTTTCTTTATCTATATTTTAACTCTCTAGCCCTGTAGTCTTTAAAGCTTTAAAAATTGTTATTCCATTCCAATACAACGTAGATAGTTTTGTTTACCTAAAGCCTGCCTTCCAAGATTAACTTGCCAGTTAAATTCATTCCTGTTTACATGATCTATCTGTATAAAAATTGTTCTTCACGTAGTGTTTCTTTCATATCCTGTTTTATTTATACAAATTATTCTAGTGTAGATACAAGCTATTATACTGATGATGCTATCTCCATCTCTTTGTTTGGAATTGGAATCTATATTTGAATTGAAGTATGATAACTTGCCTATTTAGCTCATCTATGTACTTTTTTTTATGTAAATACTTTTAATATTTAAAAGAATACTTTGTACTGTTTTTGCTTCCAAAACAATCTACTCGCATCAAATTTCTCATCCTCTTTAAATCTATTTTAGTTCCATATTTTTTGTCCTTATTTTCCTTTTTAATTAAAAAAAAAAAAAGTTAACTTCAATTGTATTAAGTTCAGTTTCAAGTCTAACGCTAGGTATTTTCAATTTTTCATTACCTATTTTCTGCCTAACTCTTCTAGAATCTCTGTTTTATTACATAATATGCCTGAAATACTGTAATTACTTTTCTCATGCATGGGTATCTTTTATTTATGATTTGTTAAAAGGATGTTCCAACATATATGGATGATTCATACATATATACTTTTATTTAATTCTGAAAGTGTACCTCTTTTTAATTTTTCTTGTATAGCTCATTCTTCCCAATTATTTTAATTGAAATAGAAGGATATGTTTGCTTCCTTTTTGTATATTAACATTCCAGTCTCCCATTATTGTAAAGATCTTATCACACTTTCTCATTTGTTGTTATTGGTATTTGGATTACCAGAGATTTCAAACTACACTATTTTGAAAACCTTGGATTTTCAATTACAAGATTACAGATGTAGCCTTAATAAATTTGGTCTATGATGTATTTTGTTCTGAAGTGGTAATAAATAGTTATCAGTGTTGGGGTGGAAATGTTTCTGAAAAGAATTGAAGCTACCATGATCTGTCAATTAAACAATTTTCTAACTTTATAATCAAGTTCCTTAACTATTTTTCTACCATAAGACTAATGGTGATAAGGTAAAAAATTTGTTGCAATTTAAAGGACTGCGTTATACATTTCACATTTAAAAGGAATTATTTAAGATTATAATTCCATTTGAATATCTATTTTAGGCTTGTATTTTATTTGGTCTAAAAAATATAGTATATGTAGAACAGAAGATTTTTATCCAGTTGAAATAGTAGTTTATTATAAATGCGAGATTATTGTTAGCAGAAGTATCAAATGTTGAGTAACAGGAATAAATAAACACAATATATACTGTAACAACAACTTTTTTTTTGTATTCAGTTCCAACAGGCTCCCTATAAATAAATATATTAAACAAATCTTACAATGAACAACTTATTGAAATATAATCAACTACATAATGTAATAGTATTGAAATAAAAATATTTATTCATAAATGTTACTCTGTCAGTTGGCTTTACAAATAAAAACAGATTTACATTCTATGTTATTATTATATTAAAAATTTTATTGTATGATTTTAATAAATTTCATTAAATAATTTGAAGAATCTGTACAAATGCAATAATACAATTAATATAATAAATATGTTTTAGTTAAAAATATACTTTTTTTTTCAATAAAATTTTATAAAAATAATATTTTAAAATTCTATACCAAAATAAATGCACATTACTGACATTACATATAATTACAATCAGAATATTATTTTGTTGGAATAATCTTCCAAACTTAGTGATTAATCAGTTCAACATAACAATAAAATGATATAATAAAATCTGTATTATTTCATAATTATCTACGTACATATATTAAAACTGAAATGAAAAAGAAATGTTCACAAAAACATACCATAACAAATTACAAAAATTTCCATGCCAGTGGATACTGAAATGCAATATTGCTGACAACATAAATATAGCAGTATATAATTATCATTTTTGTAAATAAATCAATTTGGCAACACAATAATTATTCCTTCATGTAAAAAAAAAAAAAAAAAAAAAAAAAAAAAAAATCATATTACATTCATACTTAACTACACAAGATTATAAGATTCTTTCAAATTTAGCACAGTTCTACATTACTTTATTATTATTTCTGTTATTATGTCTTCTGCTATTTGTTATTTATATATGTATAATTCATTGTTATCAAGATTAAGAAATGAATGTGATTACCGTAGTTAAGTATAATTAAAAAATATATTACGTTTTATGAATATTGTCGTAAAATTAAAAACTGTATGGCTTAAGATGGCATTTAAGTTGTTATAAGTGTTTAGTTTAAAAACAAAAAAGTGTATAATTATTATGTGTATAAAACTATAGTTACTTTTTTATCAGTAGTTTTAAACCCGATGTAGAAATATTATACAGTACATATATTAATAATTAGAATGTTTCAGTATAATAAACAAACATTTTCAGTACAAACAGCAAAAATTGATTATAACAAAAATAATTTATTATAATTATTAGTATATCATTACGTTTTATATTCTAATGTGACCGTTTTATACAACCCATTGGCTAAATTCCTTTTAAAAACTCATTAATAAAAGATTGTTTCTATAATTTAGAAGAAGAAATTTAAAAAAAAGTTATAATATGGTATGCCATTTGATTTATGTATAGCATACTTACTTTCAGTATTACCTTTATCTTCTCTCAGAATCATAAATTTCCCAAGTCAGCTACATCTTTGTCATCACAACTACATTTTGACATTCATTAGCACATATATTTTGTTATTCATTTCATTACTCTCAATGATTATGCTTTCATCAATATTACAGAAGAAAAAATTTAATTTATTAATTTTCAGTTTATTTGAAATACCTAACAGTGAATATAAATGGACCATTTAAAGGTTAAGTATCATATGAAGCATTATGTAAAAGCTAATTTATGTATTTTTATATTTGATGAAAAAGATGGTTTCAATAGACTGTTTATAATTTATAACAATATATATTTACTTCTATACTAATACTCACTGAAAGTTTTTCCTATAACTTACAATTTCTATGATTACATTTTATTTTAGAGATTCTTATTATATTTGAGTTTGTCAGTTAAATTATTCAAATATTTCAAAAGAGGTTAAGCTTTGTGTTGCTGAAATCAGCGAATTAAATTTAATTCATATGCCAATCTCAAATAATTCCTGTTTAAAATTATTTAAATCTCACTGGATGATAAGTGGTTTACATTTGTTGTAAAAATTAGAGTTTAATAGTTATCAGGTATCTATATAATTTAAGTATTACATTAATCTATTTAGAATAATCGATTAATAAATTTTACTGCAATAACCGTTTAAAAATTTGATTTATATTACTTAGCATTAGAATCAGCCAATAAGTTTGTACTTTATATCATTTTTGTGTTTACATTTATAATTCTTGCAGTTACAGTATTATTGCTGTTTTATCTAAAAATTATAATCATTAAGCCAAATAACATTCATTATATTACATGTTAACGTTCTCACTGCAAATTACAATTCTGAAAATTCAAACCAGTTAACATTCCATTTGGAAAACAAATATTTGAAGGAGCCTCTTTCAAACACAATTAATTATTATTGTATTTATTAAATTTTATAAAATACTTTTAACACATTTAGCCTTGAATTTTTTATATCCATTATTACCCCAACATGTGAATCAGATTTTTTTTTTAATTAGTATAAATTTCATAAGTAATTAATTAACATAGTTCAATTATTTATCAGCTACTGATAACACATATAAAAAAAAGTTTTTTTTTAACAGGCAATAATGACTATTTACACTTCTCTTAATGAGAAAAGGACACTTTTTGCAGTAAGCTGGATAAGATTGAAATTGTTACAGTACTATCAATTTTCACTTGCCAATAATTCATACCAAAATTTACTGTATTAATAAGAAAAAACCTCATTGTTGATTTTATTTTTTGTAAGAGAACAAAAGAAAAAATGTAATAACAAAAAATTACTGTAAATTTTATTTTTACTCAGAAACTCTGCTAGTTATATAAAAATCTGAGGTTTTGGGATAATTATTAGATAGTAATAATCAACAAGACTGAATGTATTAGCATATTAATCATTATGTATTGAAGAGTTTGAAAGAACTTTTGTTGGCAGTGTTGCCTTAATACAATAAAAAAACTACAAGAGTGAGAAATAAAAATTTATCTAAACATCTAGTTTAACAAAATAATTTTTAACACTCAAGTAATAACAAGTCCTCTTCTTTTTTGAGAAAACAACAACATCATTAGGCTAAAACAATGGATTTTTTTTTTCAAAATGTGTTAACTATACATGTAAATAAGAGTGCACCACCTCATAACTAAGTAGTCTATCAACAATTTACTCGATAACAATTCTCAGTTTATGCTATTAATAATGTGAGGGACACATTCTACGTGAAAAATTTTTATGTATCCTATACTTATATACACTATACATAAATAGATAATATAATTTGTAATTAATTATGAAACTTTATCTAAATCTGCATTATGGGACTATGATTCAATTTTTTTTTTCACTTGATAAGATGAACACCTATAATTATATATATAAAAAAAAATAAAGTGAAATTACTGATACTTCCAAACTAGATCAATTTATAACTTTACAATGATTTCATATTTCTACAAAATTTTGTTCAGCTATCATACATTTTATTAAAAAGGGTAAATGCACTACGGTAAGTAGATGATGAATTGTTTTGTGTGGTAAAAGCAATCCTAATTTAAATTAGGAATAATTCTGATCAAATTTATTTTTTATAGAAAATTACTAACATTACCTTTAAAATAAATACCCACTGGAAAAGGAAAAAAATGTGAATTATTCTTTAACAAGTGAAATATTTATATGATTTTGTTAAAAAACATTGGTTTTAATGTTAAGAATTATAATTGTTATGCAGTAAAAGAATAGTTTGGTAAGTTTTGTGAACGTTAATTTTTTATTTCATTAAAGCTGCTTTAATCTTGAGATATTTTCTAAATTGCAAACATTTCCAATATATTTTTGTAATCTAACCAGTCCAGTAACATTTCTTTCTATTTGAAATATGGTACCTTATTAACATTTATTTATTTATTTTTTTTATAAGATTAAAAATCCAGCCACAGGTAATATAAAGTAGGTATAAAATACGGGAAATGGTTTTTTTCACCATTACTTTAGTTTTATTTTATTATTTTTATTATAATTTATTTGACTGAATCTATAAATACATTTTTGTATAAGTTATACACAAAACAATTCATGGTATATTTTTAGAATTGGGAAAATATAAAACATTCATTGAAAGTCATTTTGTTAATTTTACTCTGAGAACATGAGGAATTCTAAATTAAAATGGACTTGAAAATATGATGGAATTAGATCAAAGAACAGAAACATTTTAATAGTTAATACTTTAGGGATGAAGTTAAGGATTAATTATCAATAGCTACATACAATACAAAGATTCAAATGAATCGGGTAAATGAAGTAAGTTATAGCATTAAGCTCACTATGTTACACTAAATACAGCACAGCTTTACAACACCTAGAAACCACAACATCAAGTAATAGAATACTATTTTTTTTTTTTTTTAGTAGAAACAGTATTAAGAATAAAATGTGGGCAGAACTAAAATAATATATTACGTTATTAAATTATAATTATAAAACAATACTCTTATGATTATATAAAAAAGTAAATTATATTCTAAAAATTAATCTAATTAAGCATTTATTGTATGAACGTTCAGTATTTTTAAGCAGTTTATTATCATAGTTGTATTACATTTACATGATTTTTCCTTTGAAATATAATTTAAACACAAAAAACATATTATTTTTACTTATTAAAAAATATAACATGTATATATGACATGCTGAACAAACATTGAAGCATCATTAAAAAAAAATTCTCTCTACATGTTCATTAATATACTGATTATTAATTAATCAAATACTAACTAATTAAAATATTTTCTAACGGTTAATTATTTGAATATCTTTTATTATTATAGCAAAAATAATAATTAAATTAATGATTAATAATGAATACAATGCTAAACTACAAGAAAATTATTTAAATAAAACTAATAATATAATTGTAATTAAAAATAAAAAAAATAAATAAAGCTAAGTGGTGGATATGCTTAAAAATTTACCAAATATTATATTCTAATATAACAAATTTTATTTACAGAAAATTCATCAAAATTTTATGTATAAAATACTACTTTTACCATGGTTTTTTTTGTTTTTTAAATTTAACCTTTTTCATGTAAAATTTATTAACATCAGTTTGCAAAAAAATTTTTGCATTGTTTTACACTGAAAATAATTTTCTATATGTAGTTTTTAAATATCTTTTCTCTTATTAACATTATAAATACAAAAAAAATAATTATATTTTTTCAAAAATTCTTTTTTTTATATTTTTTATTAAGTATTAATAAACTGTATCTATCATGAATATTTATACTAATACTTTATGTTCATTATTTTGTCTTTAGAATATAAAAGTTAAAATAGTGAAAGATGCCTAACTGATATGTTGTATTTCTAAAGTATATCAGCTGATTATTCTTGAATAATACTGGATTTTTAAATTAGTAATAAATAATTTACTAACGATGCAATAATTTCATTAGTTTTATTACAATTATTGGTAACCCCCCCACCACTCAACTGTTAACGTTATCTTCTTTTTATAATGTAAATAAATAAATTGCTACATAAACTAATACAACAATGTGTAATAATAATAATAATAATAATTATAATATTAAATATTCATATTGTAATTGACTGAAGGACAGATAATCATGCAATTTCATACGTTGTATATTTATTTACCTTCTCTAATTTCTTTACGTAACAAATCTAAATTGTTATTAGTTTGTTAATCCTGCATTATTTTACTATGTAAATATCAAAGAGGACAGTTCTTAATTAAGTCACTTTTATTATCTTTTATATAATAACATCATGGTTATATGTTTACTTTTATGCCTGACAAACATTCATGAACATCATTGATTAATGACTTTAAAATTGTATGTATTTGCACTTAAAAAGAAAAAAACTGGATGGGAATAAATTATTTACTGGAAAATTTCTAAATGAATGTTTACCAGAATGTGTATACATATAATTACATAAATGTATTATATACCTTTAAATAAGATAAAGTATTGGATTAATTCTTTCAGTTATTAAAATTAAATGTTAATACATTGAAAATATTATTATTTGTTATTTAAGAAAGTTAGCTGTGAGAACTGAATTTTAAACAATTTTTATATGTTCTATAATCTTATCTAACTTAAAAAATCTTCTAATAAACATGGGTATTTTTTTTACATGGTTGTTTTTAGATTAATTTATGATAAAAAATGATGATAAATATGATTAAGTCATTGTTTTATGTAAAGAAAAATTATTAACTTTTCATAGAAATTGACATAATATTTGGTTATAATTTATTTCATAAAAATTGAATTAATGCCAGGATATATTTTAACTCTTATAAACAAATGTAAATTTTGATAATCTACATTTACTTTTTCTTCAGTGTATTTATTTTACATCACTAATATTATGATAAAATGTCAATTTCAAGTTTCATTGTGACTAGAATAAAATTTAATTAATTATAAAGTTACATTTTCTTTAATAATTGTTTAGATTTGAAATACATAAAAACTAAAAAAAATAATTGAAATGTTTATGTAAAAAGTATTACATGAAAATATATGTTATATTAACATTAACCTATTTAAAATTATAAATATAGTAATAATGTTATTAATATTACATAATTAATTTATAAATATTATATTAATTAATTAATCTCTGCAATAACTGCCCATTTAAAGGAATGACAACAATGCATGCTTAGTACATTATATACAAATTTGCTGAAACATGCAGGGAATCATGCATATAAGTATAACAAATATAAAGAGAAAGAGGAAAAACAACATCTAATTTTGGTGTTGAATTGTTCAAAGGTTTTGATGGAAACACATTAGTCAGAATTATAATGAACAATAGTAAAAGTGCAAGGCAAAATAAGAATGGTTTTATCAAAATCAGCTAGGCTTAGAAAGTGATTTAATTTTTACTTGTTTTTTTAAATGGTTTTTTGTTGTAATACTAATTAATCATTTTTAATGAATTTGTATAAACAATCATTTAATTAAAAATTTTTGCTGTGATAGAAGTTTCCTATTTTCTTTATCTTTACTAATTTTAATGTGATATAACAACATTGTTTGTGTATATATACTTATTGATAGATTTCTGTAAATTATAATCTCATCTCATGAACTAAAGTATGTTATGTTCAGTGCCAGATACACTGTTGTATTATGTAGTTCAAGATTATAATTTGGTAAGATTAAAAGGTGTTTTCTCAAAAAAAATAAAAAATAAACAATATAAAAGAGATATAGTGAATGAGCTATATTTCACAAATTATTTTTTCCAACTACTGTGCTAAAAATTTATTTCAGAAAAAAATGATGATTTACAACTCATGTTAGTATCAATGGCAAAATAAAGGTCAAATTAAAAAGAAAGAAACTTCTTTAAAGTTTCGTACTGTTCAAAGTAACTTTTAACTTATTTAAACGGTTTTTTTTTTGTTATTTAAGAAATAAGTAATTATCCTATTATGATAAAAAATAATTATTAAAATCACCCATAAATGTTAAAATGATAGATTTCCGAAATGATCTGATTTTCTTAATTTTGGACAAAAATATATAATACAAACCTTAAAGGGTGTAATTGTATTTTAAAATTATGCGGAACTAAAAATAAATTTCATAAAATAACTGACAGTTACATTAAATAATGACAAATTAAAAACAAATTTTTAATTAAACATATATTTTTTAATTTTAATGTATTATGCAGTGTTTATTATGTGTAAAACATTGATATTAACTCATTTTGATAAAACCACCTATTTTTGGAAATATGAAAAATATTCACTCTGAGTATTATGATTAATGCACTTTGAAATCTTTCAGCTATCAGTTTTGTCTTATATTACTATAACTTACAGTATCATCTTTTTTTATTCCATATTTATTACAATACTACTTTACTCTTAATTTAATAAACAAATTTAATATTTTGTAATAAAATATTAAGGCTACAAATTTAATTAATATTATGTTATTAGTCTTACATTGTTATGAGTACTAATATTGTAACTAATAATTATATTTTATTATTAATTAAAGAAATTATTTTATAGATAACATTCTATGCAAATTTCGCCTTTTTACACCCTGTTCACAGAAACTCCAGGTGATAAACGCTCTTTCTATTATGCAATTTCCCTCATATCTAGGTTATGTTGAATTTATCTGTTAATTAAATACTACTGAAAATGTTTAACATGCAGAACTATTGAGGAAAAGTTTGTCTAGCAAATGATAATTAATTAAATATTTTATTAGATATAATAAAAAAACATTTAGTTCTGTTAAATTGTTTCTCTTCTGTATATGTTTGTTGGATTATAAGAGAAACTTTGTCCTTGCACTATTAATAGAAATTATTAATTGTCATATTAATCAAAACAATTTGTTATGAGTAATAAGAAGAAAAATTGAAAATTAATTATAGCTGGCAAATTATTAAATTGTATATTATTAAGGGATGTTTTTAATTTAGCATAAAAAATCTTTTTCATAATTATTTTTAATAAAATGTCATACAGGTAAGTATGCACATCCACATGACAGGTAAGTTGCACATGCGTGCGTGCGTGTGTGCGTGTGC
>JAAAKQ030302399.1:0-10146 GCA_010016005.3 Zanna intricata
GCCGTATCTCGCTAACAAAACGTTTTCAGGCATATGTTTATTGGAAACATTTTTCTTATTTTTAGATATAGAATCCGTTTCCGGGAGATTGCCGTGCAGTTTTTACACATCCTATATAACTTCAAAGAAAGTAGCTACTTAAGAAGAAAATATGGCAGTTAATAAAATTTTGATAGGATTAAGTGGAATAATTACTAATTATTTAACAACATTAATATACTACTTTGCATCTTGCTATTAATAGATTATTAATGTACCGTGTGTTTTAAAATGAATATGGGGGTTTAAAGTTTTAGTAATATTTATTACGTTTTACTTTTATTTATAAGTTATACATGAAATGAAGAGCAACAAACAGTGTTTTCTATAAGCGTTCAATGTGAATACCATTCATCACACGGCGCAAATCCAGCTGATAGAAGAGTTTATAGAAGAGTAAACTCTTCTATATGTCGCACAAGTCTGTAACTGGTGCGACAGCTGCTTCAATCCTATGTCTCAATCCGAGTATGTTAGCTGGTAATGGCGGCACATACACTTGATCATTATTTATAGACCCCCTAAGAAAAATCGCACGACGTCTGAACAGACGAACGGGGAGGACACGGCAAACAAGTCCTGACATTTGGTCCCCGGCGACCGATCCAGCGGTCGAACAGAATTTCATACAACCGATACTGTACTGCCTTATGCCAGTGAGGAGGCTCACTATCTTGTTGCCAAACAAAGTTCTGTAGTTCGTACTGCAGTTTATACAAGAGCAATAGTTGTAGCATAGGGGTTTGTCTGGGAGTAACACCAGACACTCTACAAGGAAGCGTATCTGGTAGTTCATTCCAGACACACTTCCGTGAAAAATAACGGCCCGTGAACTTGCCGTCGGGATACAGCTCAAAATATTTAAATTTTGGGGAGTATCGTTGACATTGCAACATTTTGAGAGAATTTTCTGAACTATGAGTGTTTACTTCTCCATTAGTATGAAAGTTGATTCGTCACTGAATACGACATGATAAAAAAAAGGTCTTCGTCGTCACGGTTCATAAGTTCATTAGTAGATCTAGTACGCAAACCATAATCGTTAGACTTTAGAGTTTGTGCAGCGTTAAACTGTTTTAGTTTCTCTTTCATTTCATGTATAATTAATCAGTGTACTTGAAACCTGAAAAATATTACAAAGCTTTAAAACTCCGATATTCAATTTGGAAAACGGCTCTTTATAAAAAAATTGATATCATGTTTTATTGTAAAAATTAAACAACGATGAATTTAACCCAATGGATCAAGAACAAAAGACAAATTTATATTTTATTAGAAATTGCATGTCGGTAAATCATATCTCTATTAAGGGCAAAATTAACCATTTATAGAATTTTAAACCAATACATTTCAAGTATAGCGTACGTTATTTTCTTTTTCCTTTTCTATGATTCTTAGACGTTAAAATGACTTTTAACCCAAAGCTTATCTCTTTACTTTCACTTTACCTTTTCCTTTACTTTATTTTCTTCTTTCCTTGACATCATTTATGAACTCTTTTCTTGTGGAAAATCAAGGACGGATTTCTTATTATTTCCTTTAATAACGTACTATACTTAACAGATTACTGTAACGAATGGTCAGTTACACCACTCTTCCTTTTCAATAATACTATTTGAATTAGTGTTCTTTTTCGCTTGTACTCGATTAGGAACTTTTTATTTTTTGTAAATCCAGTGAATTTTTGTAATAAATCGACTAACTCTGCACTTACAGCACGAATTATTATTATAAAATTAATGTATTAAATTTTAGTTAATTCTATGGGTATATTTATATATTTAGATCTCTTCTATTGGTAGAAAATGATACATTAGTATATTTATTACAATAAATAATACACTAGAATGAATAATTATTTTGCTTAATTTGACATTATCACTTCATTTCAGGCGTCATTAATTTTCTGACGATAAGGCAGAAAGAACTTGCACTAAGAGAAGACGTCATATACCATAATGATGATGATTCACCAAAAGTCCTGCTTAAAATAATACTACGAAATGAGGTAAGAACTAATATATTATATTAATATAGGATAATAAAGAATACCGGTAAGATATTGAAAGGTAGTAAAAACAATTTTAGCCGATGTCATTAAATTTGAAACTATGCCCTTTAAAATTACAGAACTGTGGTAACAGCTAATCATGTCGACTTTTCTATTGTAGCATGATGGATTTTTCACTAATGTCTGTTTCACTTATGTTAAACTGTAATACTTTCCAATAGTCCCGTTTTAAACCCACATGGTAATTAAGACTACTCGCAAAGAATGAAGTAAAAGGTTTTAAATATATTGTAAATATATCCTGCATTTTTCAACTACAGAAAATAAATTACGTTATTCATTTGTATAATATTTCTCATTGCTTTCTTTGTACGAAACTTTTCATGTAGAACTAGTGATTTATTGAGAAAAATTACAACAAACATCGTTCATTTTGCTATCTCATACACTCCCTTCCACTTCATAACGCGTAATATCGAAATATTACGCGTTACATACATTCCTCCTCAACGCTCACGCAATTTGTAAGTAAATTCTTGAACCGAAATATATGTTTGATTAAAACAGATAAATAAACTTATAATCATATTTATCAGTTTGTTTCTCAACTAAATTTCATAACCATATGAAACACTGCCCTGTAGCAAGTCTAGTACATCATAACCTTAGGAAGAAAACATTCTCCTCTATTTGCAATTAGATTTTTAAAATTTGGAAGCAGCACCGATTCTTTTTTTTGTTTAATATAATTTGAATTACCTTTACTGTTCGTTCTAGCATTACTATAACCAATATTTTTCATCTGTTAGATTGTTGTACGTTGAACTGTTATGTTAACTTTCTACACCCGTGAACAGATTAACCCATCTCATTATTTCATTTTCAACCGTTTCATTCTGTTAAATGGATATATAGCCATTGTTCTTCTTTATATGAAAATTAAAAATTATTGAAATTATATTTTATAATACTGTACGATATAAGACATTTTGTAATTATGTTTATTATTTTTCTTTTTTTTTCTGTTATTTAATATTTGATAATTAATTTCATAATAAATATTAAAAATAAACAACGAATAAAATTAATCACTTACTTTTTAATCGTTTTAAATAATAATTAAAATTTCATTTTCAGTAATTAAATACGCTTCGTTAGTTTGCATTATTTTTGCTTCTAATAAGATTAAAAGAGAACAAATTAAACAAAATCGACGTATTTTAAAACATTTTAAATAAAAACGAATACGTTCCCATGAGTCCTTTTTCTGCATCTGACCTTTTATAATTTTCTACAATTGTTCTTGCTAAAAAAAAAAACAGAATTTAAATTAAACTTTTAAAATTTTTATTTAATTTCTTCCCGTGTAAATTTTTAATTTAAATACATATAATACAGTTTAATTATTGTAATCTTATTGTGTTTATTATATTGTAATGCATATAGTACGCGTATAAAAAAGATTTCTGAGCAAACTAAACAATTACAAGTACAATATAAGTATTCTTATTCCGTTTTATTATTTTTAGATACTAAAAAATCAGCTGATGCAGTAATTTCTTAAATTAAAAAACAAATTTTATCATTACGTCTCGTTCTTCACATCTGATTCACGTTCTTTAAAAATAGAATTGGTTACAGGCACGCCAGAAATATGGTGAATAGTTTAATAACTGGGAAGAAAAGAAAGATGTGGTTTTAGTACTATAACTTCCAGAATTAGATGAATAGGAAAACTTTCGTAAGAAAATTATCTATTTTTTATTTTAATTATATTTAAATAATAATTACAAAATATATTTTAACGGTTGTTAAACAACTCAATTGTAAATGGATTAAATAATTAATAATCACTTTAGATTCCAATTTTTTCCTTAATTTCCATTTTTTATTTATATCATTGTTTAAAAAATAATTCATCCGTAAGCAGTTATAAAACCTTTCGAGATATTTTTATACTATTACCTTTTTTTTATTTTTTTTTTATTGTTATTTTGTTGGTATGATTGAAATACCAAGTATTTAATTAAGTTGTATTATTTATTCATGTGAAATTTAAAATAATTCAGTTTAATCAACCGTAAATTATAAATTACCTGAATTATTTTTAAAGCATTTAAAAACACATTTATCAATTTATAAAATAGAGATTATTATAAGTATATATGCCTAATAAGGTTTTTGTTTTTATATTTATGCATGTAACTCTAGAAATATTATCGCTACTTTTTTATAAATCTTATCTATGATTCTTTAAAAATTATAAAATGTAAGATATTTCTTTTAATGTGAGTTTCTAAAATTATAAATTGGTAAAAATTATTAAAATATAATTTAAAAAAAAAACCAGATAGATAAAGGCAAATCGATCAAACGCATACATAAATAGAGTTATGAGTTATTATACACAGCTGTCCCACAGGAAAGGTAACTGATTTTATATTCGCGTTACTAGTAATGCGATCTGTGATTGGATGCATGAATTAACTAGCGTGGTGTTCCGACTACCTTCCGTTTAAATTTAACAGCACTGGCATCAAATACTGCTCGTAATAACCATAACTTTAACAGTTATGTTTTGAACTTCGGTCGTGTAAGGAGCAATGGAGCAACGTGCAAACATTAAGTTATGTTTTAAAATTGGTAAAAGAGTCATAGACAT
Organism: Zanna intricata; assembly: GCA_010016005.3. Taxonomy (NCBI): domain Eukaryota; kingdom Metazoa; phylum Arthropoda; class Insecta; order Hemiptera; family Fulgoridae; genus Zanna; species Zanna intricata. Next base: position 4,713 of record JAAAKQ030302399.1, read on the forward strand.
TTTTAAAATGATACAAACTATTTATGTTAGTGAAGCAATGAATCGTAAAAACGTTTTTAAGTGGCATTTAGTTATGGTAGAAAGAGAGTTGAAGATTATCCACGTCCCGGAGCATTATCAACAGTTCGAGTAGAAGAAAATGTTCAAAAAATTGCGTAAATCCTTCAAATTGGTCATTGTACATCTACCTGGTTAATTGAAGAGATCAGTGGAATTCCTAAAATAACTGTGCATCACATTATAAGTGAAAATTTGGGCAAAAAAAAAAAGATCTTTTGTCGCTTTATTTCCCGCTCACTCACTGACGATCAGATTGATTGCAGAGTTAAAAGATCTGCAGAGACATGAAAAGATCGACCGCTAGGAACCCAAACTTCATGTCTTGCATCGAACAGGTGCTGAAACAGGTTGTTTTCATACGAGCCACTTACAAAGCTCAAAGCTCAGAATGGAAAGGTCCCAGAATCTCCGAAACCGAAAAATGTGCGCATGCAGAAAAGCCGTGTCAAGAAGTGTCTTGACATTGAACAGGGGTTCACTGTCTTCTTTAATTTAAAAGAAATTATCCACAAAGAATTCAATCCAGAAAGTCAAATGGTGAATGCAGAGAAAACACTTGGGTGTTTTTAAATCGTTTATGGGTGAGGATTGTTCGGATTTGATCTAAATACAGGAATCAAGCAACAAGGTGTTTGTTCACGACAATGCACCGGCGCACAAAAGCAAGATCGGATACGATTTTTTGGCTCAAAATATATTTTGATGCTTGAATATTCTCCTTATTCACTTGATTTGTCTCCGTGTGACTTCTGGTTATTTCCAAAACTGAAAATGGCAAAGAAATGAAAGCGTTTCGACACGATTTGAGATATCCAGAGGGCTACGACCATGGTGCTGCAGGCAACTTCAAAGGTTGAGTACTAGAATTATTTTGAACAATTTTTCCAATGCATCCAGTTCTGTATTGATTTAAGAATTGATAGTTGGGTATTGAGTCATATACACTAAAAATAAACAACGTCTTATATTTTATTTCACGTGAGCCATGTTTCTTGTAGAACGGACTGTGTATAAATGAGCTATTATGTTTCCGTTTTTACTTGCCGTAAATTTGAGACGATTAGGCCTAATTACATTTTTTTTTAAACTTATAAAAATTAATACTTTTCAGTTCTAGTTCTAGTCATTTACAGCATTGTTCATTTATTTTCATTATAATCATTAACTATAATTACAGTTACAAAATAAATGATAGAGAAATGTTGAATTCTTTTAACATTCTAAATAATAAAAAGAAATTGTCATAAGCAGTTTAATAAAAATCTCAAATAATTTTCAGTTATTATCAATTATAAAATAAAAATGATAAGTAATACACCAATTAAAAACTACGACTTTTCAAAAGAGAACCAAACGGCATAGTCATAATATTAAAATCTAAGTTAATGCTTTCCAAATGAATTCACACAACCTACATAATTATTTCTAGAGAAATAGTCTACTTTTTAGTTTTTCCTATCTATTAAGAATTTTTTTTTACAACGTTTTTATGTTATTTTTTATCTTTTTAGAAATGGTTTTTTTATCTCTTTGGAAATGCGAATTAAAACGTTCATAATATACCATTAAAACATTTTTTTTTTTTTTTAATCGATTTATAAATGAAATATTAATAATATAAATCTCTCAAACGAACAGTATTTATTACAGAAATTTAGCTCAAAATTTTATTTTATTTTAAATAATCTGGATCTATTGTACGCGCCTGGAAGAAAATCTTTACTTTGTACAGTATACGTAAAATTGTATGGTTTGAGTACGTTTAAACTTTTCCTATTTGATACACCCTAACAAATATTACCTTACTTTTCTTCGGATAATTTTAGTTTATTAAGAAAAATCTATATCTTCATCTTTATCTTGGTCTACCAGTATTTCTTCTATCTGTAATAGAATCTGTTCTCGTTTATATATTTTTGTTTGTGTTTGATCATATATATCAATCTTATTGAATTTCTTATGATATTATTGGGTCAGTCGCATATATTTTATCTCAATATTTTTTTTCATATTTTACAAATTAAACTTTCTTACCTTTTTTACTTTATGTTTCTTCTGTTATCCTTTTATAACATTATATATTTTATTTGTTATACTTTTTTTATGTATTTACTTATTAATTAGTTTTCTCTATAGAAGGGTAGAAAAAGTGAATTATTATAAACCATATAGTTATTTATAAAAATCTTTGTTTATTAATTATTTAGTATCTAGTTTAGTTAATCCTACAGACGAGAATGGTTTCGTACAGTACAGACATAAAAATATTCTCAGAATTAATATAATAGTAATTTTAATCAATAAAGATAATTTTTTCTGTTTCGATATAATCAATACTCAATATAATTTCTGTATCATCAATACATACATACGTAATCTGTCTATGTTTCTGTTTCTTCAGATACGTGTGTCTACCTCTACTTCTCATCTCGTGAAGTAAAATGTATTTTTTTTGTTCTATAATTAAAAAAATACTACAGTACTGAAATCCTGTCGGCCTCCGTAACCGAGTGGTAGCGTCTCGGCCTTTCAACCCGAGATCCCGGGTTCGAATCCCGGTCAGGCTTGGCATTTTTCACACACGCTACAATTCATTCATCTCATCCCTCTGAAGATATACTTAATTGTGGTTCCGGTGGTAAAAAAAAAAAGTACTGAAATTCTAAAGTAATGTTTAAGTAATTTAGCTAATACTAAAGTAGTGTAAAATAAGATTAAATTTAGGTTGATATGAATGACCAATCATATGAAAATTCAACTTCGTAGTTTGTAAAGAGTATTTAGGTATATGGTATGAATTTTTTTTCTAAAAATATCGGCTTATATATACCAAAAAAAAATAAGGAATGAAAAATGAATAAGTGAAAAATTGTTTATTTTTTCAACTTAAGTTTGGATAAAAGTTTTTAATGGTCTGTAACGTTCATGCCCGGCCATCGTGTATTGTATGAAATATACTTTTTATCTTATCCTTCCAATAATTTACAAGGGTTGATTTTATTTTAAAACACTGATTTACATGTCTAGTACCCTGCTCATGTCTTGGGGGGGGGCAGAAATGGGGCCATCCTGGAATATAAAAGTCAAGGGAAAAATTCGCCACTCAAAATCGGTGAGTCGATCTGGCGATAGCCGCATTGTCGGATTGTTTGAGAGTTCCTTGATGCAGTTGAAATTGTTCAACCGGCATCAGACGTTTGTTAAGGGAAAAGACTCCTACCGTGCTGCTGTAGGAAACTAACCCCGAGAAATCGCTGGCCATCAGCCAATTTCAGCTCCAAGCTGTAAATGGTGGAAAGGCACCTACTGACATCCAGCGATTTAGGTGTGGCAGCGAATTTCTGTCCTTCACAATTTACATTTTATATTTATTGACCAGTGATATATTATACTGCAGACAGGGTGCGTCCACCCAATTTTAGTTAATTTACGACAAATGAACAGAGGGACATGATAGCGAATGAGGAATTGCATCGCTATTATTCCGAAACTGGTCACTAAACAGTTCGAAGCTCAGTAGCCCTTCAAACATTCGATCATATGCTTTAGGTGACCGAATAGCGTGGTGGCGAGAGTAATACTAGGAAACCATATGTCTAGTACTACTATTTGCTAATTCTACGGCATGGCAAAAATCATCATTATTGTGAGATCATTTGATAAGCGTATGTATAAACCTTTATACATAAGTTTTAGGTTTATTTGACAATAAAAAAAATTTAGGTTATATTTTGACTTGATTAATGTAGTGTGTACTTCTCGAATTTTTCAAGAAAAGAATTAATTAAACATGAACTCAAAATTATTTAGAAGCGCTCACTTACATTAGAGATTATCAGGAATTATAAAGGAGCATGTTAATCTAAGAATATTATTATTGTATTTTAATATGAAAATATCTTTTTTTTTGCACAGTTACTAAAGTCTAATCACACATTTAGCCCACCAGGCTGGTCAAGTGAATAACTCATATTTTTCATGCTGTAAAAATAATAGCAACTAATAATTAGTAGGAGCTCGCCGGGCTCAAGCTGGGCTCAGCGTAGCACAGGTCACTCGATTTTTCTTATTATATGAGTTAATTTTTGTTCCGATCTGGTACAGTCATGATTTAGTAACACCCAGTTTGAATTTTGAGAATGGGACGATTGTTTGCAGAGACGTTATAAGAGCACCCCATTGCACTTTCTAAAACTAAAACAGCGCCCTAGAATCATCCCGTTTGTTATCAATTGATGGTGATGATTAGTCTAACCTCCCACGAGCTGCTCGTATCATTGCACCATCCTAGACTCACACATAGTCCCTAGGAAACTCATTATTAATAAACAGAAATTTTTTAATTCATTTAATATTATTTTATTTTATTTGACGTAAATATAATTCTATTATTTGTGTAATAATATTCATTGGATTGATTCAATAGAAGCTCATAGTTCATTAATTAAAGTTCGTGCTTTAACCAGCAAATCTGCACTACTATATAAATACATGTTTATACAGCCTATGACAATCCCGGTAAAGTAAGGATTTAAACGCGGGTTTATTCATCTAAATCAGTTCGTTGAGCTGCTGTGGAACAAAAATATACTAATACTCGTATTTATATACATACAGGACATACACTCTAAATACGTTACACTCCTTTTTGGACAATCGTGTAAAAAAAAACTCTTCTGATCACTTGATCATGTGAAATTCTAAAAAATATAAAAATTACAAGTTTTTCTCTATAATTTCATTTAAACTTGTGCCTTAATTTATAACAGAATGAGAAAAAATAATACGTTGAGAAATACGGTGTAATTATCCGATTATTTTCTGATTTGAAATAAAAGCGCAAAAGCAAAATTAGAGATTTTGTGGAATCTGTAAAATAATTTTTTTTAAATCTAAAATAATCCAGAATTGAAAAATGTAATTTAATAAAATGTAAAATAAATTTTTTCCCTCAAATAAATTGTAAGATATAACTTTCCTAAAATAAATTTCACCTATAATAAAAAAATAAATAAATCGTTTAGTTTTTTTTTTATATCGTTATTACGGAAGTCTACCTTCAAATGCTGGTACCTTTTAATACTGTTACAAATTATATTTAGTTCAAGTATTATTATTGAACACTTACTGAGCTGTTTAAAAATTAAACTTCAGAAACGAAAGGTACAGTTACGAAATGTAAGTATATCGTATATATATATATATATTTATTTATATAGATGTATATGTATATATACAGGATGTATCAAACCTGCACGGCAATCTCTCGGAAACGGATTCTATATCTAAACATAAGAAAAAAAGTTTCCAATAAACATATGCCTGAAAACGTTTTAGAAAAACTAGAAAATTGCCTAGAAAAGTGGAATTTTCG
>JAAAKQ030302421.1:0-10146 GCA_010016005.3 Zanna intricata
GTCAGGCATGGCATTTTCACACACGCTACAAATCATTCATCTCATCCTCTGATGTAATACCTAACGGTGGTTCCGGAAGTAAAAAAAAAAAACAAAAATTTTTTTCTTCATCCTAATTTTAGGTCTTTATGAAATTCATTTATCACGAAATATCTTGTATACCAGAAACATTTAAAAAAAAGTAATTAATCAAGTAAAAAATAAATCAGTCTGTTAATTATTTAATAATTTGGATGATGTTTATGAGTAAGTATAAATATTTTACGCGAAGTGATTCAAACCAAATTTTTTTAAAATAAATTCTGTGGTTCGTCCACTGTCTATATTATTAAAATATTAATATTTTTATATTTATTAATATATTTATATTTATTAATTTTTTTTTTTTAAAGAAAAATAAATCTTTCATTTAGGAATGTTAAGATGACAAATCAAAAAAGTGAGTAATGGATTAGGAGACGTAATATTAAATTATCTAATTTATAATATAAATTAAGCAATATTAAGAATGTTTTAATGAATAATTTATTGAACAACTTGTGATATAAATTTATGAAAAGGAAATAAAATTGTCAGAGATTAAAAAGTAATGTGATAATGCGGTTCGGCACAAATGTATACCGAACGAAAATCCAAGGTAAAATAGTTCAGGATATACAGTAAATCCATTAAAAAACTATACGTACAGTACTAAACCTCAGGAGAATCAATATGCCCTGTAACGCATATTAGATAATTACTATACGGCATCATATTTGTCCGTTCAGAAAGATAGTTTAGTACTCTATTTTAACTCACCGGGTTGGTCTAGTGGTTAACGCGACATCGCAAATCAGTTGATTTCGAAGTCGAGAGTTCTAAGGTTCAAATCCTAGTAAAGGTAAAAAAATTTATACTGATTTGAATACTAGATTCTGGATACCGGTGTTCTTAGGTGGTCGGGTTTCAATTAACCACACTTCTCAGGAGTGGTCGACCTGAGATTGTACAAGACTACAATACATACACTTCAATCACATTCATACACATCATTCTCATTCATCCTCTGAAGTATTACCTTAACGGTAGTTCCGGGTAAAAGAGAGAGTACCTTATTTTATCCGCCGCAGTGAACGTGTTAAATAAAACTAAAGCAGAAAATTTTAAAAAAAGTATATCAAAATGAACGAAATCTTGTGATTACTGCAAAATTTCTCTCCGTCATAGTATATTTTTAGTGAATTGAAACATATCAATCCAACTATTTTAGAATTTTTATTAAATACAAGGAAAATGCAAATTGTATTACAAATCTGATGACGACCACCTGAAGTCACCTACCAGGTGTAACCACCTGGGAACATGGGATAGACTAAGATTCCCTTAAAAAATTCTCGTCCATCCTCAAAATTATATGCTGTGTGAATTACGCGCATCCATTTCTGCGCAATCTTATTTGTTTGGTCTTATTTTTATTTGTGTTTTAAAGTACAATATTTCAATAAATTAATTAACGAAGTATAAAGAAGTTTGTTTTAGTACTCTAATGTACTGTATTCTTTGTGTGTGTGTGTGTGTGTGTTTTAATTACTAAAAGCCGATAGCGACTGACTTATTCAACTCAGTTTAAAAGAAGAATTTCAATAATAATTAAAAAAAAATACATGAAGTTTTCATTAATGTTTTAAAAAAAAGGATTAAGTAATTTTTTTTTTGAAGGAGATAATTAGGGCTAAATTGCCCTAAAGGCATTCTTAAGAAGCATCATCTCTTCTAAACGGGCGAACATTTTAAGTTTGGCACCCTATCATGTAATACTTTATAAGCCTAATAAGCCCGGCGCTCCGGGCGGTTGTCTGTATTGCTCGTCCTTTACGGCTTCTCTGATTACCTCCTTCTCTAACATTCTTATTATAAAATACTGAAAATATTAAAAAAAAGAATCTATCAACTTTTTAAAAAGATATTTTATAAACTTCTACTTTTCTTTTTTGATGATGTACGTAAATACAGTTTTTTACGTTGTTACATTATGGATTTTTACTGTAGTTTATGAAATTAGTATCCGAATATAGATTTTTTTCATAATTGTGAGGATGAATGAAAGTTAAATAAGAATTGGAAATTTTTTCAAATGAATGAGCTCTGTGCACCCTCTACGCTTCTTTGTGTGCGCAATAAAACTCTACTTTAGTATCTATACCTTTATCCCGTGGTCTTTTTTATTTTTTTTTCGTATATTTAAATTGTATCATAACATTTATTTTTGCGTTTAACTATGTAATTCATTACAGAAGTTCTTTTTGTGAAAATTTAACATTTTTTAATTTTTTTAATTTTTAATAGCGATAAATGAAGCCGGCCTCCGTGGCGCGAGTGGTGACGTCTCGGCCTTTCATCCTTGAATCCCGGTCAGGAATGGCATTTTTCATACACGCTACAATTCATTCATCTCATTCCCTGGTGCTTCCGGAGGTTAAAAAAAATAAAAATAGGCTGTTTATTTAACTTTTCAAATTATTAAAAAAAAAAAAAAATTATTAATAATTGTATAAAAGTAACCAAAATATTTTATATGATGACGATGAAACATATATTATGAGGTATATAAAAAATGTTAAACCTAAGCAAGATTCGACCCCAAAAATTTTAAGATGAAGTACAAAACCGTTAACAATTCCTTAGGAAATTCTACCTTGTAGCATTGTGGTTCAGTCTTTTAATTAATTCTGAATTCTGTAAATAAATGTAAAATTAATTAGTGAAACAATATGATTGTCTCATACATTATGATATGAATTAAATCTCATACATTGAAGTAGATTTTTTGTTTGTATTTTTATTATTTGTAAAGGAGAAATTAAATTATTTGATTTTAATCTTTTTATTTTTAGAGAAAAATTAGGAGTAATTTTTTTTTTTAAATAAATTTCTAATGATTCAAATAATTTGGTTAAAAATCTTTCATTAAACTCTATATTGGTAATTTTCAAATAATCAATTAATAATGATGTAGGTTAATACCTACACTAAAAAAATATTAATCGACCTCGTTTGGCATTTTGTGATAAAAATTACAGAAATCTCAGATTTATCATATTTCAGTGCTTTTTTAATCTGAAAAATTCATAATTAATTTCAGTTTTTCGGTTAACCAAAAGATTTTTAGAAAATAAAAAATATTAAATATATCTTAATGACCATAGCAATGTTTATTTCTTTCACAAATATTGCTTTTTGATTAATTTTTTTATGCATTCTAAAAATTATAATGTAAAGGAATGAAGAAACTTTCAGAACATGTTTCACTGATGCAAATAATGATAAAAATTTATTAAAAATAGGTTTGGAAACAGTTTGTTTTCCAGTTATAGTTAGCTAATGATTTCACCGGATTTCAGCTCGTCTAATAAAATGAAGTCGTACTGTAATTTTTGGGACCCAAATTAAGGAGTACGGTTTGGTGGTTTCTTATATAATTTTAACTGGGAAATAGGGCAAAACAGATTCCAGAACTATGACTCCAATAGTTTTTAAAATATCCGACGTAAAACACAAAATTTTGTGTCGAAAAATTTGATGTTTTATGAGTTTAATAGTACAGTAGTTATTTATTTATTAATTTTTTTTTTTAACCTCCGGTACCACCGTTAAGGTATATCTTCAGAGGATGAGATGAATGAATTTTAGCGTGTGTGAAAAATGTAATGCCCGACCGGGATTCGAACCCGGGACCTCCGGATGAAAGGCCGAGACGCAACCACTCGCGCCACGGAGGCTGGCGGTAGCTTTGTTAAATGAATAATAAATGCGGAAGATTTAGTAACAAAACTTGTAGAGAATTTAATACTGAAAAAATTAATGTGAATAAGAACCAATAAAAAGTAAATAATATAACAGAAATTTTTTTTATTCTAGTAGTGAAAAATGTTCGGTTTACAAAAATGTATTTGTAAACAATTTTTTTTAAAATTCTTTTGAAAATTAAGAGTTTTGCTTTTTGAAGTCAGCTAAATTTTGCAATATTTTATGGTAGTATTTATACACTCGGTCGTAATGCTGATAAGATATTGTATAAACATTTTATGTTATTTGAAGAGCCCATCAGGTACTATTGTGTACAAGTCTAGACGAATGCTTACAAATATTAATAAACTTTGTAGTTTATTCACTTTCTGAGTAAAAAAAAATTTAGAAATGAATTCGAATATACCGTAAATTTTTGTTTAGAAATTTCTTTTAAAAATTGTATTATTTTTACAGACTATTTAGTTTTGATAATAAACTATTTACCTATAATCTAATCTTATATGAAACAGAAATAGTGTTATATTTAAAATGAAAAATAAAGATAGAATAGATTTCTATGCACATGTGCATGAGTTTGTGAATTTTCGTCGTCTGTGAACGATATTAGTTTATTTCACACCATTCTATATTTCACCCTTTCTGCCAGTTTGTGATCTCAATAATATTCACCCCCGTATATTATTATAATTTATTCAATTACGTTAACGTTAGGGGTCTTTTGAGGGATTATTCGTATTTCATATGATACATCCTATAAAATACTCATATTTTGTTTGTGAGGATTTATTCATGTACCCATACCCGTTTAACTGTATGGAATATTATTTCGAAGGTATATATATATATATATATATAAAATTTAGCTCTCAATTACGTACGTGCGCAAACGCACACAGAAAGAGATTTATTTTTAAGTTATACAGATATCTACTATTAATATTTAATAACAATACCTTTTTGTAGTGTTTTGTGATGTCTTCAATGCTTCGTTTGTTAGTGCTAATTGTTCCGACGGTAGCGCCATTTTAATTTTTATAATTAATAATGAAAAATATATTCCCATCATATCAGAAAATTCTAAAATAAATTGCTTTAATCTTAAAAATAGCTTTAATCTTTTATTATAATCATTTTGTAATTATTGTTTACTGTAAGTAATTGATACTTTACATAGTAGAGATTAAGATGGTGGAATAGTAAGATGATGCATTCACCGAAACGTGCTTTAAGTTATTGATTTATAAGAGAATGTAAAGTATTTCACCAGACATAAAAAAAACTGTTTAAATTAATTTTTTTTTTTTTTTTTTTTTTTAGTGCGAAAATGACTTATATGTAGTCTGATAATATTGTATGTTTTGCGTTGGAATTAGAGTTAAAAATGATAAAATTTAAAAGCCAATAGGGCTAAAGTAAAAGTTTTTGTAGTTTAAATTCGCGTATGATAGTTTATTTATATTTTTGAATGGTAAATCAATTTTATTCTGCTAAAAATTTGAAATATTTTTATATTTAGTCTTTTTATTGTATTTAAATAATTCAAAAATTGTGATAATAAAGTTACTTTCAATTTTGATACTGGTTTCAAAAATATTTTTCTTGATTTAAGATTAATTAATTAAAATCATTCCCATAATGAATGTTGGACAAATTTTTTTACAATGGACTGTCTCATATTAGTTTGTTGTTTTAACAATATCTATTCAATTATTTAGTATAATTGTGATATATATAAAACACCTGGCCAAAATGGGACACTAATTAAGTTTTATCTTCTCTAAGTGGTGTTATGTTAAATTATAACTCAGGGGTAAACAAAATGAAAATTTTAATTAACATTTGGATTTCGATTAAATTTGATGTACCTGATAACAGTATTTTCAGGTTATTGGGAAAAAATTCAAATGAAACATTTGAGTTTTCCTCTAGCAAGCCTGACAACAGATATTTTTTTTATTCATAGTAATGGCCGTGTTTTGTTTTAGAACTATTGATAACTTAAGTCTCCTATAACTGTTTGGTTATGATAAATTATAAATATAATTAATATTAATGTTATATTTATTATTTATTTTTTTTTTTACATAATTTTCTACTCGCCAGAAAGAGTGCACTTTCCAAAATTTTATTAAAAGACAACTCTTGTGTTTTCAGGATGTAAATATCTTAAGATATAAGGTAAAGTACTGGGAGTTTTCAAAAATAAATTTTCATAACTTAAAATGTAAAATATTGTGAATTCGCAAATGGATTCATTAATTTAACCATTAGTTTTGTTCATTACAAAAATCTAAAAAAAAAAAAAAAAATAATGGTACGCATACTATGAATGGATCTCTAGATTGCTTTCGGCTTTGTAACTTATCTTTTATAAGTTAAGACGTGCCAACGTTTCCTAGTTTAGGTCAAAAATAAATTTATTTCATCCTATTATCTTAAGTTTACTTTCAAAATTTTAGTATGTCCTCATTTCACTGGTGGAATTGAAATCTTTGTGAAATTTTTGCTAGCCGTAACTCGATAACAAAGCGTTTTCAGACATATATGAACGAACATATGATATATATATTGTATGAACGGTTTTTCCTTTTTTCAAGCTCTAATCAGTTTCATTGCTTCCCTTTCCTCCTGAATCATTATGTACATAACAAATATTTAGCACCTCTGTTTTTGTTTATCAGATCTTAATATTGTTAAATTATTATTTAATTTTTGTAATTGAAATTTTGCTAATTATTATTTTTTAAATGGAGTTATTGATTGCATAATTCTTAGTGAAGAGATTTTTTTTGTTCATGTGCAAATATTTTTTAATCAAGTTTACCTTATCATTATGCGGCATATGCAGTTAGTAATTATTGTATATTTTATCGATGCATGAGCCGATATTTGTTACGTATCAGTGAATTCAAATTTAGTGCTAACGAGCACATTTTTTTTTTTTTGTCAAATCAGTAGTCTTAGCTCAGCGGTTTTATTAAAAAAAAAAAAAAAAAAGTTTTTTTTTCAATTTTGTAGATTGTAAAATCACCGAACAGTTCGGTGGGCAAATGAGAGTTTCTGGCAATCAGTAATGTAATCATTGGACCCAAAATTGGGTTTCAGTGACCAATTCACTCTGCTATAGGCTGTCAATTCTGGGAATAGTGGGAATTGCTGAATACTCTCCTACTCTGCGCCCCGCAGAGCTCTCTCTACCTCTCTCAACTCTTCCTCCCTTGTTACTCACAACCTGCCTACATTGACTGGGGGCTATGTTTGCCCGCTTTTAACCGGGTTTCTATTATTGAACGAACACATCTCTCTACGTACCACCATCATTACCAACACGTGTTTCGTTTGGTTCATTTTAGTATTGACAGAAATGTGTTTGAGTTGAATCATTTTTTTTTTTTTTTATAAAAAGGGATACAAAATAACGAATTACTACTGTTTTATCATCACTTTATTTTTTCTCTTTATGTACGTATATGTGACAATAATTCCTAAACAGACTTGTAAATCTTTATGTTCATATCTATTGTGGTTTTTATTTCTTAAACGATTTTTGTTTTTTATCTAGGATTTTTATCTCCTAATTTTTTAAGGCTCTTATTATTTTCTTTCAAACCATTTGATATATATTTTTACGTGGAAAAGTATTCTTTACAATTAAACAAGTTATAAAATTTGTATTTTGGTTTTTTTTTTAAATCATGTTTTGCTTTTTTGAATTTTATTAAAGATGAATTTTTCAGTATTATGAATTTCATTATTTAATGTAAATACTTGACTATTATACTACAAACAGGTTATAAAAGATTCTTTTTAGAATTACAATAATAAATACTTAATGTAAAATTCTTTTAAAAAACCATTAATCTACTTATAATCTAACAAAAATAATATCAGTGGATTTTTTAAAATATTTTTTACTTCTTTCCCTTCACCTCTTCTCTTTTCTTTCACTTTTATCCCCTTTCAAATTTTTCTGATAACAAAAATAATCTTATTCACTGTTTATGTCTTGATTAATTATTTAGAATTTCTTTAGTCTCATTGATTCAAATTTTGAAATAATTTCCATTTCTTCAATGAATATTTGTGATTTGTTTTTTTATATGTGTCGTATTTTCCACCTTTTCATTTGATCGATTTCATTTATATTTTGTATGTGATACGTGGACAGATGAGGTAACACTTTGTTTGGATCTTATTGACCTTGATGGTTCTATTTAATAAAAGTTTGTCTTCTTAAGTAATAAATGAAAAAAGTAACTAAAATAAAATATTACATTAAAAAATATATTTTTTTAAATTTCTTGCTGTTTTACTTTCAGGTATGGTTTTGCATGGTCATAATGGACCATAGCAATGTTTTTTCTTTGAGAGATTTCTGTACCGTTAAGAAATTTATATTGATAGTTATATTAATTAGTTATATCTTTATGATAAATTTTTATCTGAATTTTGAAATATTGTTGATTATTATTATTTTAATTACTTAATTTTAGGAAATAAGCTAAGTTAACATTTCGATTAGTTGGAATTGCCTAGACTTAGATCGACCAATCTTAAGACTAATTAGATTAGAGTCTAATTTAGAAACTGCAGTCTACTGTTATGTATTCCCAGTAGCGTAGAAGTTTAATGATTGATCTTTTCGTTCCAAGGATTAACAAATCGAAGCCTGGACGTTAAATTAGATCTAATACCATTAGTTCCTCGGTTCTTTTTAAAGTCCACAATTTGTTTTTAGGATGTAATTAACTACGCTTCATTATCTAACAAACCTTTAATGTAACAGAATTATAGGTATATTGCTTCTTCAGGAACTAGGTAGTAAATTAATTTTCACTGAGGTTTATTTACGATTAGCAAACGTATCTATTCAAATCAGATTTAAATAAAAGTTGTTATATTCTTCTAGAAATATCTAAATTAACTTTATGAGAGTCTGAGATGAATTTTTATAAAAGTCACACCGGTTGTAAATGGAATTAAATTCCATTTCATAACACATAGTTGTGAGTAATACAGAGGAATAAAAGTAAATTCATTCAGTAATTGAATGTAAAATAGAGGAAATCTTTAAATAGGTTTTTGAGCTTGAGGTCTGTAAATTTAATCATCAGTCTCAATCATACGTCTTTTGCAAATCCTTAAAGTTTAAGCTGTGTATTATTTTTATTAGTTGCTGGTGGATTTATTTATAAATTGTATGTACAGAAATATTCATACGAGTTTTATATAAAAGTAAAAATTTGGGGAAGGTCATTGGATAATATCGTATTGGAATTCTTGAATAAAAACGTAGGAGGTGCCCTTAGTGATTATAGTTTAAAAAATAAATTCCTTAAGATCTGTAACATGTATTCTTATTTAAAAGAGAAAAAAAACTTTATTGTAAAACAAACGACATATACATTTTATGAGACTGAAAAACCCACGGATATAAGAATATAAATTTTATGGCAGTCCACTTCCCTCTTCTTACGTTGCCAAATAATAGGCTGAAAAGAAAGGAAAAAATTAATCCACACTTGTTATTAAAAGCGATTGGAATTTTGTGCTCCAATGATTTTTTGTTTGTTTCGCTAAATACTCTTTAGCAGGAACTGCTTGGAAATATAATATATTTTTTTCTTTTTGTAATTCATTCCACCTTGTTTTAATACTTGTGTTGTTCTTTATTCAAAGAAGAAAATGAGAGGTATTAAAAAGAAGCTCTAAAAGGAGAGAAATAAATTTTATTTAATTGGAAACGTAATTAAGTATCCTTTTTTGAAAAATCTACTATTAATTTTATCTAGGTAGGTATTACTTAAAATTCTTTTCGAAGTTGGTCAGGAATTACGCATTACGAAATTGTCTCTAGCTACAAGTCGCAGGATTTATGTAGGTGTGGATATTTTTACCACACCTTCTAAAATAAAGAAGTAGTCTTCCTACTTTTGTGACACTGTTAGTGATATTTTATTATATAATAATAAAATTAATAGCTAATAGAATTTTAGCTATTTTACTATTAGAGTCATTTATATTTATGATTCCAATTAAATAAATTAACAGCTAAAATAATTGCATGACACCCGTTAATGAAAACAAAAATAAATTCACTTAACTAAAAATAAGTACAAATAAGTAAATTGTTTTTTTTTAAGAGTTTCAGGTTTCCTTGTTTACTATTACTTGGCTTTTTTGTTTTCATGTTTTTGAAAGTAACTGTTCATTTTATTTCTTTAATGTAGTTTTGTGTTTATATTATTTTTGAGGTGTTTATATACTTTTTTTTTTTTTTTTTTTTTTTTTTTTTTTTTCTTCGGGCCCACATTTAAGTTTATTTTTTTTGGGTTGAAATTATTGAAATGGCGGGTG
>JAAAKQ030302432.1:0-10146 GCA_010016005.3 Zanna intricata
TAATTTATGTACCACAAAATTCTCTTTTACTTTCCGGTATGCTCCGTCTATTTTACCAATGATCATTTTTCTTTCTACTTCTGAGCACTTTTCTTTAATCCACTCTTCTTTTGCTAACTTGCACTTCCTGTTTATGGTATTTCTTAGCAGTCGATAGTTCTGTTTACCTTCTTCATCACTAGCATTCTTATACTTTCTACGTTCATCCATCAGCTGAAATTTCTATATTCATAAAACACTTATTACAATTATTTACCTAAAAAAAAAAAAAAACATTTGAAGATGAGAGAATTACATGATAAAAACTTACCTTAAATACTACTGACCGCTGTGTAGCAAACATATTATGTAGAACACAAGTACTTTGGTTTCGAGATAATGCGTGTAACAGAACTCTGAGTACAGCTCCTAACAATCCCTGAAGATGATCAGACTGAGATGATACCTAAAAAAGAAAAACCATAATTAAAAAAAAAATTTAATTATACTAATGTAAAAAATTTGTCCTCAAGAAGTTGTACTGATTGATTAACTCCTCTTTAAGATTAAACCAAAAATTAATACCTTACTTAGTCTATGTTACAATAAAATAATATTTTTTTTACTTTAACAATAGCTTAAAACCATACATCACACATGTGGTGTTATTACTTCATAGTACTTTTTTCTTATGGTTTTGTAAAATCACAGAATCACTCATTTCCACTTTACGCAGCCATATTTAAAAAAAAAAATTAAACAAAAAAGAGAAAAGGAAAGAAGAATAGATTAGTAATTCTTAGCATACCAAAGAAAGTAAGAGCAGATAAATATGAAAACTATGCCACTCCAGCATCTCATTCATTCAGTCTAGCACACCATATATCATAATACTCACTGGGATAGTTTAAAAGTGAACAGAATACATAAAAAGATGTACTAGATGAAAAAAAGTTCATTATCTGAAAGAACATACAAACATGGTGAGTCATTTTGGTCAAGTCTATCTACATTTTTAGATCTAAATACTCACTTGGTAATATAAAGTAAATAAATGTTTAAAATTTTAAACATAGCTGGTCTGATTTATATACAATCTGTGTAAGAATCAGGTAGCATAATAAGAATAACAGATAAAAAAAAGGCAAATTCCAATTAAAAAAGGAGTATGTCTCAAATCTAACTCCATTACTTTCCATTTCATAATATTGTTTTATTATTGTCATTTCATATGTATTGATTTAGGAAATGAAGAAAAATTTGATTTGAAAAAGGAGCAACTACCCAAGAATAAACTTAAAGAATTAAATTTACAGAAGACATTGTTCTTTTGAAAGAAACTAAAAATGAGTCAGAAAAAATCTAAATGGCATGGATTTACTGCCAGGAGAGGAATTCTTTTTTTTTTAAATACGTAAAACAAAGGTAAATAAATGTTACCAGAAAAAATGATAATGAAAAATTAAGTATTACAATAGAGGATCATAATATGCATAATATTAAAGATAGAAGAACCACAATTTGCATAATATTGCTATTTAGGTAGTAAAATTACAAAATACAGAAAAAATAACGCAGACATCATAATGGAATACTATAAAAAGAGCTTTCATGAAAAACAGAAATCTGCTAGAATCTAACAGTTAGAAAGAAATTCTTGTAGATTATAGTGTTTCATTATAATGAAATGTGAAAAAAAAAATGGGGGGAAGAACAGATGCTTTTATGATAAAAATTTACTGTTAAAGGAGGACGTTGAAAATTAAATGAGTGATAGAGTAAATTAAAGGACTTTTAAGAAAAAAAGAAGAGGAGAGAAATTTGGGGCAGAGCCTTGTAAAAAGACAGGCAAGGTTGGCTGACCATTCAATAAAAATCAACATTTAGTTGATGTGCCAAAAAACAATTAAATGTATCTGTCTTAAGTAAAGAAAAAAAAAAAAAAAAAAAATGTAAGATATGACTTTTTAATTCATTCTTTATGTTCCTCCAAGAATATGACATTCTTTTGATGTATAAAAAACCATATAACATTGTCAGAAAACAGTACACTAGCTTCAGCTTAGCAAAAAATGTAATCCAGACTTCATACTTGTCTTTACAGCTACCACTTTTATTCGACTCTATGATTTTCTTTAAAACATGGCCAATTACTTTCCAAATTTACTGAAAATGTTTTTTTTCTTCTCTATCTTTTTCCAAACATACTTTAATTGAAATTATAAAACTATGCAGATACTAGAATAGTGGTAAAACACATGGTTAAATACAAAGAAAAGTTTGGTCTTTATTGAGGCTTTACAGAAAAACAAGAGAAAAATAGGGTAATATTTTAAAATTATTTTCTGCAATTCCTGAAGGTTTTTTTTCAGATAAATTCGAACTCATAATATAATAATGCATCAAACAAGTTTTAATTATATATAAAACTGATTGCATTATTCAACCAAGTGGTTTATAAGAGGAACTATTTTTTTTGTGATGTGTTTTATAAAATGATTTCAAAAATGCAAAACTGTATACATCTTCTATACCTGTACAATCTGTTCTAATGTATCAAGAACAATAAAGCTGACTTCAGTAGCAAGACTCCCCTCTACGTGTCCCTCCATTTCAACATTTTTAACATTAGGACGTGGCCTATCTGTCACGTCCGGTGACCGATATGCCATTTGCTCTTTCCTCCAACGAAGACGATCACCACTTCCAGTAACAGACATACCTATAGAATTAATAGAACTCCCACTTGTTCCAGTACTACTGATAGATCCACTAGAGGAAACACCTGCATCAAGGAAAATATTTAACATTGTTTATAGACAGATACGTTACAGATATAACAATTTAAAAAAAAGGAACAATACAATAATAAAAATACTTTATAGAAAACAAATTGATCCTATTTAAACATCAAAATCATCTAATGACCTCTTTTAACTATTCACAACAAGCCACTGAAAATAAAAATTCTAAGAAACTAGAATCATCTTTATGGAAAGTGGAGGAAGTGCCTTGAACTAATGGGGAATGCATTGCTAAATTTTACTTCAAAGACACCAACATTACTGATGAACACTTTTACCAATCCATACAGCTGGATAGTAACAATTACATAATTTCACAACATATCTTGGTAGAAGCATCAAAGAAAAAGGTTGTTTATCTATTAAAAGAGGTGTTTCTTATCTTAACACAGGTTCACAACTTAATGTTATCACCCTAAGAAAATCCCTCAATCAATTCATCAGAGATCCATCCTCAGAAACAAAAGGTAACTCCTAAAAATGAAATAAGCAACATTTTACCTTTGCGCCTGAGCATCATTTCACATCTTGCAGATCCTTGTCCAAGTATAACATCTTCTAAACGAGACTTAATATCCATAGTTTTATTACTGAATTGCTGAGTCTGGTTTTTTACAGTTCTTTTACCCTGTAAAATTTCATATAAGCATAATTTAAAAAGTTTATAAGAATCAGCTTAAACATTTAAATTATGAAATATTTTCAGAAAAAACTCTCCAGAATTTACACATGGCTACAAATTCTTATTACCATAGATCTGGCATCTCTTACAAAAAATTACCTGTTCACTTGTCATTCTTAGCACCCTTAATATTTTATAAACCTGGGACAACCATGTAATTTAAGTTCAATGCAAGTAATGTAATAATTTTTGTTCCAAATAACATACACATTGATTTTAGCTAAATCTGATAAAGCAGAATACTTCAAAAGTGAGTATTAAAAAAAAAAGACAGAAAACCATTCTTCATAATTACACTGGTCAACATAAGAATTGGAACTGAAAAGGGAGTAGATGTTCTATACAGTATTTTATCTGCTGAATCTGAATATGTATTCTGAAACAACCCATCATGTAACATTCTTAAGTTATAACCCCTTAAATTTATTTGTTCCATCATTCATGGAACAAACAATACAAATAAGTTAGTATATCTATATGTTTGCTTATTCTGATTTATATTGCAATGCATTTTGTAACAGTCGAATGGTGTCATTTCATGTCAAGCCAGACATGTACAGAAATGTCAGTGTGTCAAGTAATGAGTAATTCAACATGATGAAATTTTCTGCAGTATGAGTTAGGCTCTTGATATGACTTGCTGTGTTCTTTAATTGTGGTAGAGGTTTTATCATACACATATTATAAAGTTTGTTTCATAAATGATGCCATAAATTTACTGAAAGATTTTTATGATAGAACAACTTTTCATATTATTTTATTGAACATCAAGATTTGTTAAGGTGTGCATGTATGTGTATTTTGCACTGTGTTTATTGCACTCCAAGGTGAAACAGTTTTATGAAGCATTTTAAGTAATTAAGTAATAGTAATTATTACTTAATAAAGAAGTTTACTTAAGAAGTTTTAAGTAATTATTTTTATAATTAAGTATTTTTGTAATATTTTATATGCAGCAATAACTGTGACTAATTTTTGCCAGGCAACTCGGCAGTAATATATTAAACTATCATTAATCATTCATTTAAATTGAGTCTCATTAAAAAAATAGATACCTGCAGAAACCAGCTGCTAGATCTTAGACTACAAGTCATGATGTGAAGCTCTAAACTTTACTCACTGACTACTAAAAAAAATAATTTATACAATATTTGTCAACATTTTCAATTTTGATCAAAGAGAGGATTTAAACAGATCCAGATGTTTCATATGGTCTCATTGACTGCAGATCTCATATCATCTATACAACAAACACCATGCCATGTCCATCATGATTCCTACACCTTTATACTTAATTTTAGGCATCACATTATTTCATGTAATTAAATTAATTATATTTAACATAGAAAGTCCACATAATTTTGCCATTACTTATGATATTTGGATTTGTATTTTGGTAAAATAAGGAATGGAAAGACTATTCTGAAGAGAAATCCAAACGTGTACTTTCAAACTTTATCTTTTATAAACACAAGTGATCAAAATTCTGACATTTTATAAAATCTCTAAATTTAAACATTTATACAAGTGCCATAACCATAATGGTTGTAAGAGACCTGAACTGACCTGTATAGTGACCAGTCAAAATTTATTCCCAAAATGGCAGTCATTTTCAGATCCTAAGCCATTTAACAGATCCTATGCCATACTTACTAAGGAAAATAAAGAGTGAAGTGTTTTTCTGTTGTCTTTTTCATTTAGCCAAAATACTACTGCAATTGTACTATGCCAAGTCCACTGAAATGCAGATGATATTCATTTATCAAGTGAAACTTTCACTCTTTTCACCAAAAAGGCCGACTGGTCACAAAGAGGGCCCGGTTGTATTGTGAAAATTATCACTCTCAAAGAAAGGTACTTAATTGCGGTCTTTCTCATCTAAGGTGCTTTTCAAATGTCACAGCCATAAGAAGGTCTGGGACAGGTATACACATCAATTAACTGTCAATAGAAATCTAACTGGAATAAGCACATTTAGGGTACTACATAAACAATACTCATACTTACAAAACAATGAAATTAGAAATAATTACCTTATATTCAAAACAGGAAATACAAATATCAAGAGCTTCAAGAAGTTGTCTGAGGCGCTGGGATGGTAAATCAAGCCACCACTGCCGTAAAACTTCTTTGTCCATATTTTTTATTACCCATAAAAAACATATAAGCAGATTACGTGTCGTTTCAGCACTCAAACCTGTCTTTCTAGCCTAATTGAAGAAATAAAAGACAACTGATTAAAATTTTACATAATAAGATAGAATATGGATAACAAAGTATCATTAATATAAAATATACTTGGTCCTACTAAACAAATGAAAAAGTTAATGCAAAAACTGTAAGTAACAGGCAAAAATTTGTAATTCCACCACACAAATCAGAACTATATTAATTTTTAGTTTAAGGTAAAATCTATTTTTTTTCCTTAAGTTATTATGTCTATAAGATCTGTATATATATAATTAAATGGATTTTAAACCCTAATCCTTTCTTAAAGATACCCAATTTTGATATTCTCGCAAGGTGATTTTTTTTTATGTAAGTGGAATATGCAGAAGGATGCATTGAAATAAGTGAAAAATATAATAGATAATAATATCATATTAAGAATTTATTTAATTGTAATAATTACTGCTTTCTCAACAAACTAAAAAAATGTAGCTTGCTTTTGGTTTACTTTTCCTGCAACTTGAGAAAAAGAGATAATGGTCCTTTTTTTTTTTTTTTTTCATAATGTGCCTATGACTAGGCACAAACAGTTTGTTAGGAGAACAGGCTTAATCACAGCAGTATAGTATATATGTGAATTTGGTTTATTTATGATTAAGAATTTCATAAATTTTTATGTAACATTTTAAAGTAAAATCTACATAATCATAATGAGAGACAATGCATCCATTTTCTTTTAATTATATATAATTTAACATATATTAGTATTTGTATTAAATATACATAAAATATTTTATTGTTTATGCATACACCACTGCTAAATTTATAGAAGTGTTGAATGTAACAATGTTAAGAATCTGAAATGTTAATTATGGCTTATTAGTATCTTTCTAATATATTATACAGAAATATAATACATTGCAATATAATGCAATAATGTTACAATACATTATAATATATAAAAACATTAAAATGATTGTCATTCAAATATAGACCAGAATGCATGTGGTGGGGCGCTATGGATAATTAGTTACATACATGTGGAGCAACTGGCCAGCTACACCTGTAGGAAAGGTTCCCATGTCAGTAGCAGAATATCTGAGCAAGAGGTACCACTGTCCATTGCAGAACAAATTATAATCTGATTTTTCACCAACGAAGGTGTCTCAAATACTCTGAAATTTTGATTCAACTCCAGGTTCATTTAAAAAATGATACCCTGTCAAAAACTGAAGTGTTTGACTGTGCCAAAAAATTCTGAAATGGCCATGATGTAATGAACAAAAGTCACAAACATTGTACATGGACCAGCGTCAATGATGACAACATTCAGGCCATTCATGACAATGTGGACGGTGACCACCACATAACCAATGCTTAAATCGAATCAGAGGTAGGTGTAAGTGTTGGAGTGAATATACAATGCGATCAGACAAGCTTGGATACAGCAAAGTGTTGACAAGCCGGGTTCCACATCTTGTCACCGAGGCAAAGAAAAATGTTTGAAAAGACATCTGTCAGCAATTTCTGAATTGCTCTGAGGAAGAAGGAGAGGCATTTTTGGACCGTACTGTGACCTTCAATGGAATGTGGGTGTACCATTGACAACATCATTGACTACAGCCTCCAATTAAAGTCAGTCACCAATCAAGATCAGGAAATGTTCTGGCATTGTGTTTTATAACTCAAAAGATGTGCTGCTGATTAATTTCCTGCACAAATGAAGTATGTTAAATAAGGCATACTACTGCCAATTCCTGGATGACATCAGGACTGCTTACTGGAAAAAAAACGACACCAGCAACTGATTTGCAATGCCCTCCTTCATGACAATGCACAGCCACAAGAAACAGCTCAGACTTGCAATAAACTCACTAAAATTCATTGGACACCTCTTGGATATGCCCCATACAGTCCAGACTGGTCACCATGTTTGGTTTGCCGAAAGAAGCTCTAGGAGGGAAAAGATCTACAGACAATGCCAAAGTTGAGCATGTATGCAATTAGTTGTTGGGGGAGCCATTTTGTTTTTTTCTATGAGGGGATCAAGAAGTTACCTATCCAATAGAGAAAATGTATTTATGCTAAAGGAAACTATATAGAAAAATAAAGTCATTTATTTTAATTCTATCTAATATCAGTAAAGCTATGTGTACAGATTTCAGTTTATATTTTAATAACCCTCATATAAAGTAAAACTTATTTTACTTATTCTAATAGATAATTTATACTTTAGCATATATTGGTACGGTTGAGTGTAAGCTACTTTAAAAGAGATGGCTAATTAATGAGCCCAATTTACATTTCCCCGAATGGGATTACAGATATTTTTTTTTTTAATTTGTAAGAACCTTAGGAGGTTAACATAAATTATCAAAAGAAAGCTCAGATTCATCAATAGAATTTAGCTAGAACTGTATTAGTAGTAGTAAAATATAACCTCACATTCAGTAATAGCAATATGAATATCAATTTAACAAAGCAAGTCCTGAAAAAAAAACAAAAACAGAGAGCAAATGTTTGACAAAGAATGGTGGAGATAGAGCTAAAAAGATATCCATCTTCTGCATTTCAATGCAATAACAAATGGATAATTGGAAAGGTGGTCATAATTGGCCAGTGATATGAGAAAATAAATGCCTACAACATTTATTGAAACTGAACCCAATGTTATTTAACTTGGATGATTTATGGAAACCAATTTATTAAACACAGCTTTAGCTGTTGGAATTATATCCTTATTATGCTTTTTAATTTTAAAGGTGCTATTTCCTGTAACATTTCAGAAAAGACAGAACCATCAGGTTGTAAAGGATAAAGTTCACTGAAAACCCACTACTTTTACAGTTTACTCTTTTCAGGGGGATAAACCCTTTGTGATGGTATTTATTTGTTAATTATTAACAGTGAAGGACAACCCTTACTGATGCACAATGGTAAATGGCAAAAAAGATAAAAATTAAGAAAATGATTGGAATTCAAGAACTTAAATGACTTTTATTAATCTGAATACATTGCTTCTTTACTTTTTAAAAACAATTTTTAATTAATTTTTCATATAACTACTCGTGTTCTATTTTTATGAAATTTTCTTTCCTTTATATAAATATCTGGTTAAATCTAATCGAAAATTATATAAGTATTATCAAAGTTAGTTGCATTTTCCTTATAAACCAGCATAAATAATATATCTAATAAAAAGTTCAATATCACTGAAGAAAAAGTGCATAAAATAGACTTATGGCAGTTAAAATATATCAACATCTAATTAAAGAAACAAAGATAATTATTAAAATTAATCCTTTCCTTCCAGCATTTAGATATTTCAAATTTCTTTTTACACCATAGTAATTTTAAGTTTTTATTACAAATTCATTTTACTTTTAATACAGAATTAATTAAAATTTACCTGCTGAAACAAGTTGAACCTCTCAACTTGAGCTGTTTTAACTCCAAACATGGATGTACCAGCAATTGCCATAGCAACAGATTGGTTTATACCAGTTTGCGGCTCAAATTCTTCATTAATGGACTGAAATGATCGACCTGAACATAGAAAAAGCATTAATTTACTTTTTAAAAATCTAAGCAGTAATTTAATAATCGTGAAGGAAATCACAAAAATTATTAATAACATAAATAATTTAATTAATACTAAAATAAATTATTAAAAAATTGATAGAACAAAAGTTAAAAAAAAAATAATAATAATAAGAAAACCCAGAATTAGAAAGTTTTGGACTTTTATGAGTCCCAAAATTTTTTTAAAGGAGTTTAGAATCAACTTCAATCTGGCGCGTCCCCAGGTGGCGGATAGGGGAAGAATCTGTAGACATACAGAGCAGGTGAGAAATAAAATACCACCTGTGGACCAAAAATGATCCACTATAAATCCATTAGCGTCTGACTTGGATCAAGTGGCTAAGTGGTCAGTGTCTGTACACCAGAGGTGCAGCTGTGAAAACGCTCCAGGAACTAACAGTCCCTGGTTCTACCTCCTTGGCGTAAGCCAGAGCTAATGATAAGCAAGAATGACTTGTACAAGTAATTACAAAATTACCCCAGGTGGACAATCCACCCATAAGAGAGTGGCAACCAGGCATTTGGATTCTGGGACGCCTGGACTTATACGAGAGCAAGTCGGAGTGCTCTGGAAAACTCCCACGCAAAACACACACATACTTAAGAACATTCAATATACAAACTTTAATACAAACAGGCAAGTTACAATCCAACCAATCAACTTACAAAACAAAGAATCCAGATCCTCGGAGTTCAAGAAACCCGATTTCCAGACTCAGAGACAATGGACTACAATGGTTACAGAATTTTTAAAGGTGGAACAAACAAGAAAGTCTGCAAAGGGGCGAATATGCTGGGAATGGCCTTCCTAGTAAATAAGAAAGTTCTGGATTCTGTAAAATAAATAAGTAACAGGCTTATGACATTGAGAGTCCAACACACAAACAAAAAATACACATTTATCAACGTACATGCCCCGACTAATGAACA
>JAAAKQ030302443.1:0-10146 GCA_010016005.3 Zanna intricata
AATTATTTCATCAAATTGCGATTATAATAATTTAATTTTCTTATAAACAGAAAATATGTCTTAATATTAAATAAAAATGAATTATACAATATAAGTAACACAGTATAAAAAACGAAAAGTTTGTGTTTTGTTTTTTCATTTAATTTAAGTCTTATATAAAATAACGAAAAGTCGGTCTTATACAAAACTGCGCAAGAATTTTTTTAGTTATTTAAAACTTTTTTAAAAATTATTATCTCTTATGTTTATAATAAACTATAAAAAATTATTCCGGTTTATCCAATCGTCCATTCCGATAAGTTAGAAAATACTATGAAATCATATGCTTGTTTTTTAATTGAAAATTTACGTCACATTATTTTAAAAATGAAATGTCATGTTTTCAAGTACTAATTCTGTATAAATTTATAAATAGCTATTTTTTAGTAGGGAATTACTATAAATTATATTTTATTAGGAAACAACTGTAATTATAATCATATATCTACATTACAATACCCGCCAGCAATATTTTTTTTTAAGGACAGGAAATATAACCTTGAAATCTTCAACATGGACGGATGTTTCACTCGCTAGTTCTCAATGGGTTTTTTATTTTTATGAACCTTTTGTCATCAATAGAATTTCTACTACTATTATTATTATATACTTTTTAAGATATCTCAATAGCTTTAATATTAACCAATATTAACCTTGGTGTTTTGTATCATGATCTCATCTTTATTCATCTGAACTTGATTTTAAAAAAAATAGTAATAATAAAACTAATTTAACTAATATTTTTTTTTAAATAACAGGAACATAATTAGGCATTACAGAATTTAAGATTTTGCACTGTATTATATGATACCCTATTTTTCTCCTATGTATATTAGAAATTTGTACCGATTTTAAATTAAATTTATAATTGCAAGTATAATTGTAATACCTGTTGTAATTATCTATTTTTATTCTTTACCAATCCGTGTAAAAGTTTTGAAAATATTACTTTAAAAGATTCACAGACTTCTTTTTCTTCTTCCACGCGCCTCTCTTTCTTTATTTTCAGCCTTTTCCTTTTTTTCTCTTATCTCATTTTCTATATTTTCCAATTTCCCTCCCTTCTTTTCTTGTTGTACTCCTTTTTCTCCTTTGATCTTTTCTTTATCCTTCTTATTTATTTTCCTGTTCCTTTTTTCCTTTATTATTTATTGTCCCTTAATTATCTTGTTTCTTCTCAAAATTTCATTCTTCCTCTTTTGCTTCTTCTAAATTTTCCTTTTACCGTCTCGTTCTTCTTGCTCTCCTTTATATTGTTATTTTATTCGCCCCTCCCTAATCCCTTTCTCTTATCTCGTTCTTTGTGTTTTCCCTCTTCTCTATCAATTCTTTCCCTCATTTTTCATCCTTCTTCTTTTTCGTTTTCTTCCTTTTCATTTTTATTTTCTTATGTTTTTTAAAACAAAATAAAAATTAAGTTTAAAAAAGATTCATTGAATCTAAAACAACTACATTCACAATTTTCGTAAGCTAAATACGGGATGCTTATTGCTTTTAAGGATAGTTGTACTAGCCAGCCTTCAAATATCTCGTATGCCACTTTATTATGTTAATTAATTTTTGGTTTTTATATGATTTTTTTTTTCTTTTTAGCCGTGGCTAAATACTTTCTTCTTTTTTATTATATACCTCTCCCTTTTTTCCTCTTCATTAAAAAACTGTTTTTAGGAAAATATTTTTAAAAAAAGTATGTGTCCATTTCTTTCTATTTTTAAAGTCATCATCAATGGATGTCAAGGAATTTGTGTATAAATAAATAAATTTTAAAAATTATGATGAAATAATAATAATTGAAAAATAAAAAATACTAATAAATGAATATTTCTGCTAGTGTTTATAATATAAATAAAAAAACAACTGTTGACCCAAATAACTAAAAATTTCGTTTTAGGCAATTCCAGTGGAAAGCATAACTTTAGTTTAAAAGTGATCTAAACCACTGATACCGCTGTGATCTAATAAACGGCACCTTACATTGTGTTGGATTGGTGAAAAATTCATTTCCGGAAATAGTGATAGCATGAACTTGATCAGAGTCTTTTTTTTAAAAAATACGCTAATTCCTCAGCATCTCTTGATGATTATTTAATAATTGAAATTGCCATCTAGCGTTAAATTTTAAGCAAATTCTTTTTAAACAGCTTTTTAGTGTTTTGTTGGTACCGGTTAGTAGGTATAGCTTCTTATGATAAGTTTGAAAAGAATTCTCACGTTGTTAAATTTAAAAAAAAAATTTGAAAATTTAAAAGATAACATTACAGTGGAAGATTAATTATCAAAAACTTCTCGTTCCATAACCTCTTCCCCCCCAACCGCTGGCGCGCACAAACACACAATATTCTTTGTCGTAATTAATTCCTGGAAAAGTAAGTGTGTATATGTTGTACATGTATTAACGGGATTTCAACCGATACATGTAAAAATAAATTTTTTTAAATGTATAGATTTATTTGTTATAATTACGTAGAATGTTCCGTACTTTTTAAATACTCCCAAACCTGGGAAATTCTTAATAAAACCGGTTTCAATCGTGAATTGGCGAGTCGCCACATACAACCATACACATAAAGCCAAGAAGAGGCTCACAGCCAGAGTTTTATAATCTGGATTTTAATACTATTGTACACAGGAAAAAATAGTATTTTTTTCTGCTTCAAAATGTAAAGAAACATAATAATGAAAAAATTAACTTAAAATAATAAAAGAAAAATATTTAAATTTCGACTTTTTGAAGTATCGCTAAGTTAAGAAGTTTGTTAGTTGTTAACAAACTGTATTAGTTTGGCGTCGGCTTTTAAAAAATATAAATTAAAAAGGATTTTTTAAAAATAATATAGATATTTTTAAATGTTTTATTTTAAACACTTATATTATTTATTTATTTTTATAAATGGTTATAAAAAAAAATATTTATAAAAGCTTATAAAAAAAAGTAAAAGTATGTTTGACGAGATATCTTCATGTAACTTAAAAAAATAATAAAAATAGATTACATCCGTGTATGAGAATTTAGAAATATATTTTTCGACATTTCATAATGGCTTTACGTTAAGTTATTAACTAAACTTCTTGAATATACTCGTATACCCATATACTTTAATTATTAGAATGAAGTAGGATATAGGTTAAATCATTGAAAATAAGGGTGTAATAAAGAAATTAGTTGAATAAAGTGACAAAAAAATTGAAAAATGCCTTCAAATTCTTTTATTTAGAAAATTTAATTATTCTTCAAAAAAATATCATCACTCGAAGTTATCTTGAAAAAATTTCAACGGTACCATCAAAGAATTTTAATGATTAAAAAAAAAAAAAAAAAAAAAAAACGAAATCAGTTCATTTGTTGAAAAATTAGTCTTGAACATAATTTAAAAAAGAAATACGTACGAGTCGAATTGAGAACTTTCTCCTTTCAGAAATCGAGTTTTTTTGTTAATTTTGTTAATATTTTTTTTTTTATAAACCATTAAATGAATAAGGGCATCTTTTAGATCTAGAGAAAATTTGTTTTACCGATTCTTGTAATTATACTACTGTACAACAGATTTGTATATTCGTAGCCAAATATAACAATGATATTTCTCAAAAAACGTTAATCTATATACATTAGGTGTCGAAGCAATCATTTTTTTTCCAAAAACATAATTCGTAGAAAGACCTGCAATTTTTTCTGGTCAGATAAATATAAACTAATTAAAAAAAAAAAAGAAGAAGTTGATTAAAAATTAAATAAATCGGTTACAATAAAAAGAGATTTAAAAAAAATAGTTCTGCCAAAATGTTTTTATTATAATTTAATCAATTTAATTGCCTTTTTTTTACAATTTTTAAAAAATCTTATTCCTAATGTGTAACTTGCAATTTGTTCAACTAGAGAACAATAAGCAACCCCTCTCCCAACCCAATGAGATGATGATGTTACGTATGGAATGTAAATCAGGTGTAAAAAAAATTTCAGACAGACTATGGCTGATCATTCCTAAAACGTTTGGTTAATTGAATCCCAGCCTCCAAAATACACCGGTATCCACTGCCTAGTATTAAAAATCGTATAAAGTTAATCAACTGTTTCTATGATTTGAACCTCAGAATCTTCGACCTCGAAAATCAACTGTTTTAACAAGTGATTTTTCGATGAAAACCACTAGACCACGATAGTCCAACCACTAAACCAGCCCGGTAGGCTTTTTTTACAGTTTTAAAATTAATTGGTTTATTTTTAAAAAATAATCTTACAAAATTTTATTATCTCGGAAAATATTTTTATACAATTGTTTTCAGTTAAAAATAATTTGTTGCATTAATTATTGTTTTTGTTTTTATCGATTTTATCTAAATACTGTATGTGTTAATTCCATAACCTTAATGATTGTAAGAAACCCGAAAGATCGTTTTAAAAATAAAAATTCTAATAACAGATTAATTAGGGTAAATGAAGAACAAAGTGGTTTCCCCTTGTCTTCCTTAATAATTTAATATAAAGAGAAAGCAACTTAAATTGATTTTCGTTGTATGTCAGGTGTTTTATTTACATAACAAAGTCTGGGATATTTAAAGTAAAGGAACAAATTAACAAACCTGTTCTAGTAACAGGTTAGTCATATATATATTGTTTTAATTCTGTAACAGAGAGTTAGTTTGTTTATTATGACATATATAGAATATAGGTTTATACATTAAGATGTATTTAATTATCTAATACTCTATAGTTCATATTCTACGCATTTAAAATATAAATTTTATACAGAAAAAAACTATTTGTAAAAAACTAACCTTGAAACTAAAAATTACTGATAAAAGATTTTAAAAATAAAATATTAAAATTAAACTTAATTATTCTATTATTTTAAGTATAATTAAAATTCAAGGTTTAATTATTTTATTTTATTTGTGTAACAATACGATTTGCATCTCTCATTTTTTTCAAGCACAGTTTTACATGGTTAAACAGCTGTTTTTTGGGGGGGTTTGTTTAGCCTCCGGGACCATCGTTAGAGGTCTCATCCTTCAGAAGATGAGATGAGATGGCAATTTTGTAGCGTGTGACAAAGTTGTACAGGCAATGTGTGAAAATACCTAATCGGGATTCAAACCCGGAACCTCCGAATGAAAGGCCGAGACTTTACAACTCGCTCCACAGAGCCCGGCCTAATCTTAATATATAATAAATTTATTTATTTACCGTCTACGTTACATCATTGTATGAGAAAAAATATCAAATTAAGAACAATGAATTAAAAATTAATGAAATAATTATGCAAATCGAGGTCAAATTTTCACCAGCAATTAAACATTAATTATTTTTAGATTAAAATAATAAATTTATTATAGAATATATTTCTACCTTACTAAATTATTTTTTTATTCATTTTAATATTTTACTTCATAATAGGGTATTTTGTAAAACAGTTTTTTTCATTTTCGGACGAGTAAAGATTATTATTAAATCTAGCTATTAAAAACGGAAAAAAGTGAAATTTTAAATTCAAAAGCTCATTTAATATGTAGTAACAAAGATCTGTCATAACCAGTTACATTTTAAGTTTTTTTTTTTACTCCGAAAACACCGTTAGGTATAACATCAGAGGATGAAGATGAATGATAAGTAGCGTGTGTGAAAGTGCCATGCCTTACCGGGATTCGAACTTGGGACCTCCGGTGAAAGGCCGAGACGCTACCACTCGCCACGGAGGCCGGCTACATATTAAGTTATCAGATATTTTAAGTTATTATATACACTGTAATTGTATAAACCATAATAGTAGTTTTAAAAAAACTTTTTTGATTAGATTGAATTGCTTCATTTATTTCTGGAAACATGTCTCACCAATCATCATTATTGTTATATAAGAATACGTACATACAGTGTTAATAAAGTATGAGAACCTTAAATAATTTTCAACAGTTAAACGTAGAAAGATTATTTAGTAATCCTACCTTAAAATAATTTATTTTGCTGCATGAGACCCGCAAGACTATCCCTCATGGGGAACAACTCAAACTTTTTAAATTGAAAGGGTAAGATTGTTATGACAAATCATTTTAAGGCGCGCTGAAAAGTAAACTTTTTTTACGTTAATAACTTCAGGCTTTGTCAACTTCAATCAAAATGATGGAAATTTAATATTTTCATAATTAGTTTTATAAATGAGCTACTGCACCTTAAGTAGTGATCTTGTACCGTTATAAAAATCGAAATAGAATATTATGAATAGGATGTAAAATAGAATGTTTTGAATAGGAATATTTGCTAAATTTTATTATTTTTTTAATGTTTCACTGTTAAACAGTTATTTAAGAGATAGGCCTACGGTATATTAATTTTGAAATTAGGCGTGAGAAATGTAAAAATCCTCTATTTTAATTTATGTTGACTTAGCTCGAAATTTTTTCTTCAGTTCTTTTTCAGTACCTTTTAAAATGATGTGCTCCATTTAAAATACTTGATTGCTCCCTCTGCATGGGAGCCACAGGAGTTTCAAGTGTTAGAGTTTCATATCTCAAAACAGATCGTTTTTAGATAGGAGCATCTGCTAAATTTCATTTTTTTTATTTTTTATTTTTGATAAGCAATATTTAAGGAGTCCCATACTTCACTAAGATTCCGAATATTTATATGTATGGTTAGCATTGGGATACACAATCTGTCTGTGGATTGTATAAATTAATCACCGCTGCAAATCTCTTGGAGCTGACTGACCTGAAATTAGCGCGATAAAAATTAATAGACGATAAATTCTTGACTTTCACTTACTTGAGTTTAAAATGAATTTTTAACTGTTTCATAACAGCAAGGTCGTTTATAACCTATTGTTATAGCATCTAACAAATACACCTACGTATACATTGAAATATAATAAATTCATATATAAAAGGAAAATATTTAACTTATTAAGTTTCTTAAGTATATTTGAGTATACTGTTGACAATCAGTCATGACTGTACGCCGATTTTAATTTTTAACTTATTTTAACATTTTTAATCTCTTGTTGATGGTTTAAATAAACCGAGAGATCTTGAGAGAATAAATACATCTTTGTTGCTGATGAAGTGGGTAATTATTTTTTTAAATTACTTTATTATTTAAATTATTCTAAGCTAATTAATTTTCATTAAAATTTATTTTCCATACATCAGTCATCGAAAGAGATAAGAAGTATAAATTAACCTACGTTATTAGTAATACAGAATATGTTGTGTTTATTTATATTAAGATATATTGAAAGTGGTAACTGTTCCGTAATCTGTTTTTCCAAAAGTTTGGCAAACTGCGGAACTCGAAATCAGATCGTTTTGTTTGCATTGTTTTTGCATATATTGCTCGCTGCTCCTCCATACAAGTAATTTAAATAAAAATTGAAAAGTTTAATAATAATTAAAAGGATACATGAAAATCGGTGATTGGTTTTACTATGCAGGAGTAGTAAAAAACAAGCGATCAATTTCTTCAATATCCACACCAAATCACACATTATTAAATTCAATTAATTACAGTTACTTTTTTTTTCTTTTCTTTTTTTTTTTTGTAAAATTAGATTTAGGGTTGCCAGTTTTTATTTATTTACTTTTTTTAAATTATCTGTATAAATGAGCTAAAGTATTACACATTCTAAATACTAACAAAACTCATTTAACTTAATTTTGTTTTATAGATTTTAAAATTACAGTTTAAAAAATATATCTTTGGCATGATATTTTATATCATTAATATGTATCTTTAAAATTACTAGCAACATTCCAATGAGATGTGTCATTAAAATTATTTTAATTAAAATTTACAGAGAATAGTTGATATAAACTTTGTCAGTTCATTAAAATTTTTAACAATTTAATGTACTTTACAATTAATAATTGATAAGTGAAAAAAAACATGCGACCATGACCATGAAATAATGACATTACAAATTCTAGTTACATACACACATACGCGCGCGCGCACATGAACATGTGCGCGCACATACAATAATAATAAATACATACAATAATAAATACAAATACAGTAGAGCAAAAGAAGATAGAGAAAAATTGTAAAGATTATTTTTTCTGCAAAAAGTCGGTTATTTTGCTTTGTTCGAACAATTCGGTTGTAATACAGTTTTTGAAGGTTCTTTTTTAAATCAAAACAAACGCTCTTTGCTTCTTCATTAACAATTTCTGTAAAACTGAGAAACTGGCAAATGGTTTTTATTGTCGTTAATCCTTCTGGAAGATTTGGCGGGTGGATGTCTTCATCGTTACTTTCGTAATCATTACCTCTGTCCCCGTCTATTTCTGCTTGTACTGAAGCCACTACATCATTATCTGTTACGGTTTCAAGCGTTTCTAAATCTTTTTCAACCTCTTGATAATCTTCAAATAATACATTTGACAACGACTGATTTCGCAGACAATGCTCCATTCCGCTAAAGATTCTTCATCGCATGCGACGTCAGTAACTTCACCAGCCTCTGGTAAAAATCCGAAAGCATGTGGAAAGAAATTTTTTTACAGTCAGCGGAGAACCTCATTCCATGATCTTTGTAACATAATTATAGCATCCAGAATAGTTATTTGTGTTTCCTTTTGTTGATCTAAATCCTGTATTATTTACAAAATTAGGTGTTTTTTGTAATGGACTTTTACCGATTTGATCGAAGGGCTGTAAGACCGCTCTTATTTTTGATGGTAGTACACTAACTTATACATGAAATATTTTCAACGTGTGGATGATCCAGAGAGAGTTGTCAATGAGCAGCAGTATTTTGTCATTTTCAATCTTTAATTCACGGTCCCATTTTCGTAACCAAGACGTAAAGATATCACTTGTCATCCAAGCTTTCTTGTTATTTCGTACATAACAGGAAGCAATTTCAAATTTTAAAAAGCATCGTGGTTTAGAACTTTTCCCTATAACCAGAAGTTTTTTTTAACCAGAGTTCTAGCCATTTTCTGGTTTTCAACTAAAAGTTTTAACCAGAAGTCCTAGTTATTTTTGTAGCAATTACTAATGTTAGTCTTTCTTTTAGTAATTTCCCCCTCCCCCGAACACGTTTTTGCCTTTAAACGGAAGGGTTCCTTCTGGCGAAAAAAGACAAGATTAATCAGCACTGTAAATTTTTCGTCCGAATAGCCCTCTTTTAATTTTGACCAAGTGGTTCTAGCCATTTTTCTGACACACAGGTTGGAGCTTCTGCGGCCTCGCAGCTTATTCTCCTTGACACCATATCGTGATGCTGACGGAACCGTTGTATCAAAGCTTAAGTTATTTCACGTGGTTTACTGAATTTTTTAGAAAAATCGTTCGCCTTAGTTTGCAACATAGGGTCGCTAATAAGGACATTACTATTCCTCTTGTATTTCAACCATTTCAAGGAACGCTTGGTACATCATTATGTTGACTAGGCCGTAATTTTTTTGATTTCATAGAATTTGTATCAAATTTTTCTTAATTTTTTGGCGGTTCTTCTATACCATCGTCGGTATTATCGAATCACCTACGCCTAATTTTGTTGCGATGTCCTTATTAGATTCACCATTCTCTAATCACCAGAAAATGTGTGCCTTTTCCTCTATCGTGAATGTCTTTCGCGAAGACATAATTAAAACACTATTAAATGAATTACACAGGATACGTTAAATAAAATACTGTACCCGCACGAAATGATACGCTCATAGCAAAAGATCAATATATGAATGTAACTGTTTCAGTTTACAATAATCTGGTACAGGAAGAAGATAAAAAAACAAGAACTATAGTACATATATAGGTAAAAAGGAAAAGGTGACTTGTTTTAACTGTCAAAATATTTCTGTAGCTACAATGTAGATAATGACGAGTCATTTCCGTCCGTTATTATAAGCGATAAAGTGTTGCATTGCAATAGGAAAAATAAGTCATAATAACCAGTACGTCGCTGCAAACGATGTAATTATAAACAATATACATACTGTATTTATATATTAACAGCTTACCAAACCAACCAAGGGACAAGTTTTTGGCCACTATATCCGATATATCACTATAGACAATACTTGCTGTATATATATATCGTGGGACCACGAGACTAGAGGACGATGGACCGCAAGGCTCATCCCTCAGGTCAGACCGTGGACGGAGCGGCGGCATGG
>JAAAKQ030302465.1:0-10146 GCA_010016005.3 Zanna intricata
ATAAAAATTACATTTACATTTACACATGCCTTTTATTATTTCAATACCTACCAATATAAGGTTGGGTTGCATTTTATATGGGACACCCTGTATATATATATATATTCTATTATATATATATAATATTATATTATATATTATATTATCTATTATATATATATATAATTCTATTATATTTATATTCTATTAGAATAAATTCTACTAAATTCTTGTACAGAGTATTCAGGTAAGACATATCTTACCTTAATTTTACAATGAAAGTACCTTTCATGGGATCCTGCATCCTCAGTAATTATTGAAATAATTCCATTGTTACATAAT
Source organism: Zanna intricata (assembly GCA_010016005.3). NCBI lineage: Eukaryota > Metazoa > Arthropoda > Insecta > Hemiptera > Fulgoridae > Zanna > Zanna intricata. The sequence continues at coordinate 322 of JAAAKQ030302465.1, forward strand.
AAGAATTTTTCAATAAAAATACTAAAATAATGAAAATGGCATATTAATTTACATGAGTGCTGCTGTCTGTAAAGAGTTTTTATAGGACCATCGCTCTCAAATACTGTCCTTATAGTTTATAAAATTGAAATTTTGTTTGTATTTTTAAATATGTAATTTTTTTTTTTTTTTAATATATTTAATTTTATGCCGTTTTTATTAATATATATATAATGTTTCTAAATTTGTCTTAATATCAGAAATAGAATCCTTATTGTTTATTAGATAGATGGTCTACTGTATTACATAAAACTTCATTTATTATTTTTATAATTTCTATTATTTTCATAAACACTAGTTTTAAAGGATCTATTTGTTTTTCCTATATAAATTCCATCAAATTCTTACATTTAATTTTATAAATTATACACAGATTGTTGATTTTATTATTATTTAAAAAAATATACATATATTTGGTTTATCTGCCGGTTTAAATAATTATAATAGGTACAGTTATTTATTGTAAAGTTTTTGTAATGTTTTCTATGATATTATTAGTGTATAAATACTTATGTATATCTTTCACTTTTTTTTTGCCTTATTACTTATTTGGTTGTAAGGTAGTATTTTTTTTTAATGTGTTTTGGTATTTTTTTTTTTTAATAAATATTATTAATTAAATTATAGTATCGTATCTATTTTCAACCACTACATGTTTTACGATGTTTATTTCATTAACTTTTCTTTGATATTATGTGTATATTTGATTGCTCTGTTAATTATATTTGTATAAGTATAATCAAATTAAGTTATGATATGTCTTATCAGGTGGTTTATTTAATGGAATTTATATATATATATATATATATATAACAAAATTTGCACAAACATTCATGATATTATTCAGAATCTTCAAATGGAGAACAATCTGAAATAATAAATTTCTAAAAGGATTATAAATATCTATATATAATCTAATTGTAGAATTCAAACCAACTGCAGTTGCAGTTACAAGAATCTATAATTTATTCTTGAAAATTAATATAAGTTTAAGTAATATAATGTAAGTTTAAACTTATCTAATTACTGTGTTTTGGTAGTTTATATTTCACATAATATTATATATAAATGTATTTTAAGTTGTATTCATATAACTACCTAGTATAGAATATTGAGATAAGGATATATCCTACTTTAATTTTTTCATTAAAGAACTTTTGATGAGATTCCCACACGCTCGGTCATAATGAAATTCATTTAATTAAACTGCATATTAAACAAAAACGTTAATAGTACTAGAATAAACAATGCACATGGTGCAATGTTTGTTATATTACTTTCAAATTACAAAATGTTCATGATTTTTTTAAATTTTTAACATTTTAATATATTTATTTAATGTGCATTTTTAATTAAATGAATTTACTCATGACAGAGGAAGTGGAATCTCATGAAAGGATAGTAATGATAAATTAAGGTAAGCTATGTCTGATTTCAATATTCTGTACTAGGTGGTTTATATTATTAGAATTTAAAATTAATTAATTAAAAAAAAAAAAGTTATATTGGTAAATATTCAGTGTTTGTTGGAGGCATAAATTTTTAATTATTTGTTTACCTGCATTGAATGTCGTGTATTATTTAAAAAATATATTGAGGAAATATCACTAAAAATATTTAGTGGATGTTTTTTTAAATGTAATTTAAGCCCTATTAAAATTTTATTTTGGTTTTATGTTTAGATGAAAGTATTTTTGGTGTTTTTTGTATTCTCATCTTTTTTTTTTAATTCTTTTTAAGATCCTGTATGGCCTTCAAAAATTAGTTTTGCCACTAGAGTTTTAAGAAAAAATTGTAATATATAATTCATTAAAATATATAAATTTATTAAATAGACTGATTTGAATGCATCAGTCTTGAAAAAAAAAGTTGCTTTCATATATTTTGTTATATTTCACTTTATTTTCAAATAATACAGGGTTAGAAACGAAACAGAAACAATATTTATACTTTTTATATATGAGCTTTTAACTAAACAAATCTATACTTGCATAAAAAGAATATTTAATTTCTATATTTAGTCTTAACATGATTTTCAATGTTAATCAATTATCATGGAGATGTTATTTAAAGATTTATTATTAGGAGTTATTTATTGATTTATTTTCAGTTGTATTTGTAGTTAATTTTGCAAGAGTTTTAACCAGTAGTAGAGAAATTTGGTTAGTGGATTTTGACAGTCTGTGTTCAAATTAGAAATTGGTTTTAACCAGCTTGCTGTAAACAGATTAGAAATTTTTAATGTGGTAGTAATGTCCTTGTAATTAAAATTTAATACTTCCATCTGAAAACAAATTCTACATAAGCACAATATCGTGGTTAAATGTGATAAATTAATTAAGAAATAAAAAAAAATTGTATAATATTGCGCATACTGCTCATTGAATGAAACAATAAATTGAAAAATTAAAATTTTTTAGCAAATCTTTTTATTAAAATTAATTTCTAAGCAATCTTGATTTCTCTAATGGTTAATGTGATAATTGAAACTTTTCAAAAGCTTAAGCATATGCAATCAAGATTTTTCACTATATTAAAAAATTCAGTTTTCAATTTGATTAATCATTAATTAAGTAATCACTATTAAAATTAGAAATACCAAATGTAACAGCAGATATTTGTATAGTTTTAAATTTTATGCATTAACATTACATCAGCAGTAATTGTTTTATTTCAGCTGCAAGTAATAATAACTGTATTACAATATAGTAACAGTATTGTTAGTTGTAAAAAACTAAAAAAAAAAAAAATATTATATAGGATGACCTGATACTAGTAATATAAGCCCACTATCAAATAATGGCACAACCATCCTTAAGATAATAAGCAATTCAATGTATGGTTTACTTAGGAAAATGAGGAATATGAAGTGGTTTCCTGATATCTTTTTCTCTGAGCCAAACATATTGTTGCACTTCATAATGCCATTCTCGATTAAAATGCAGAAGGAAAGGTTGTGTATTGAATATCACTACTCTCAGAGAAAGAGATTTTTTGAGATATTAGAATGTCTATAGTATAAAATTAATAAGCATATAAAACATTTGTTTGATGTGCGTTACTTAACAGCCATAAGGAGGATTAAGAAATCTTTAACTGTAAAATAAAAAATTAATATATCCGTTTTATCAAGACAACAGTGCATTATGTAGATTTTTTTTTTTACACGGTAGGGGAAATAAATAATTAAATATCATTAAGTTCAAGAATAATGAAAGACCCAAATGAATGTCTTGTCCTTCACTTGGTAGTATGTAAATAATAGTTTAAAAATTTTTTTTTTTTTTTTCAGTATGAAAATAAGTTGTATATTGTAAAAAGAAACATGATAATGACAACTATAATTCAAACATGTTTATTTTAATTTAGACTATTATAAGTGTTATCATGTTGTTACAGTTGATAGATTCATGCCAACTTTAAATGAGAAAGTATTATTATTTGAATTCTAAAGATCTATAGTACATATCATATGTCGATAGAAATAACCACAACTTTATGCTAGTATTATTTTTTTTATGTCATTATTTGCTGATATTAAATATTTGAATTTTTATTTCTGTTCTCTTTTTTAAATTAATGCATATTTATTTTTTTTTATGTTCTTTCAAAAATATTGATAAAAGTATTAGTTTCATAAAATTAGAATGATTACAATTGCAGAAAAAAATGATGGATTAGTTATTACTGAGGGATATTGTTATTTAGGTATAAAGTTGGAAGATCAGTACATATGAAGGTTGATGCTGTATTGTACAGCGTTGCCACGTTTATTTTTATTACATCTGCTTCAGTCAGGCAGGCTGCTGCTGCTGCTGTTGTTGCTACTATTACTACTACTGGTTAGAACGTTTCACATCCCGGAGGTCAATCAATAATTCTCTTCTCTCTTTCTCTATCCCCTTACCTCTCACTCTCCTCCTTTTTCAGTTTCCCCTCTATCCCTTCCCATTTGTTACTCCCTATTTAACATTCTGTTCTCTCCCTTTCATTGAAAATATAATATAGGGAAGAAGGAGTTAGGGGGGAAAACATTTCTTATGTATTATGATGCAATATGTATATTTCACAATTTTGCCACCAGATATCAGTAGTTACTGTTAAACTTATTTCATGATACTCTATTATTATTACTATTTAATCACTTTTAGCAATTTATTTTTTCTACACTTGTACTTGTCATTCACTATTATAAATGTGCAATTAAAATAAAAATTGTAAAATATTTGCACATTTTACAGTAATTTGTCTTTCTGTATCTGCTCTTCTTTTGATGTACATTGAATTTCTACAGTAAAAGTTGATAGATTATTTTCAGTTTTGTCATAAAAAATATTAATTTATATACATTCACAAGTTTATATTCTTTTAGATTCACCTTCAGATATTTAAAAAAAGATTGCCATATTCAAATGAGATGTCCTCTATGTAAAGAAAAGTTTTTTTTTTATTATAATTGATTATTTTAAAGGTTTTTTTTCTAAATAGCAAATTAGTGAAGAATTTAAGTGAACAATCTATTACCATGTACATAAAATGAAACAAGTAGCTATGTGAAAATGCACTGAATGGCATTATCTGATTGTAAGTCAGTATGTCCAGGGAAAAAAGTTCATGTAGACATTTCCATATGAGTTAGTATTTGTGATGATAAAAAAGTTTCTATAAATGATCCTAGCAACTCTACTAGATAGTAATACATTTTAATTTTTTTATAAAAATTATTGTATTTAGTATGGTATTTAAAGAGTTAGTATTTGAAAATTTCTCCTCTTTTAATGTAAATTATAAATTTAATTTATCATTCATTTTGCTCTGTGGTGTTTTGATATTTGGCTGCAATGAAAACCACAAACTAGATGTCAAAACCATACTGTGTCGTAAATAATTATAACTTTAACCGTTATAATAAAGTTGTTCAGTTATCATTGTCGAGGTAGGTACTGTCATATAGCTGGCCTCTGTGGCATGAGTGGTAGCGTCTCGGGGCCTTTTATCCGGAGGTCCTGGCTTCGAATCCTGGTCAGGCATGGAATTTTCACACATACTACAAATCACTTATCTCATCCTCTTGAATGTATATCTAATGGTGGTTCCAGAAGGTACTGTCATATAAGAAAACAGTCTCAAAACCCATGTGCTCTGAAACATGTAGTTGAGGTAAATCTTCATAACTTTTTTAAAATTGGTTCTTATATGTTAAATAGTATGAAATCATTATTTCACTACCCTTGTAGCCTAAAATACAGTTTCTTTGATATTTTTAATGTAAATTTTAATCGATAATTTGTTTGTTTTGTCAGCTAAATATTTATATATCCCTCTTCTATCTGTTGGTGGATTTAACTAGATTTTTGTTTTCAATTATTTATCTTCATTTTTCTACATCACTAATTATTGATTCACTCACTAGAATATTGGTTTGTAAATCATGTAGTTTATTTTTCAGTTCTAAAACTGAATCATTTTGTATCTGGAAATACGATGTGAGTTATTTATAGCATATGAAAAATGCCAAGCTTGATTAGAATTTGAACCCAAAACAATCTGGATGAAAGAAAAAGGTGTTAACCAATCTGCCATTTAGGGTGGGATTTCTAATTTTCCTTGTTAAAATCCACAAAGAAGCTAGATAAGACAATCATAATAAAATTTAAAAAATTTGGTAGTGAGAAATATTGATATTGTAGAAAATATTCCTGTTGAATATTTCTGGTGAAATTTTTGAAAGTAATATTCAAATTATTATGAAATAAAATTTGAAATTATTAAAATACTCCCCAACATTTATCATGTGTAAAACAAGATCAGAATGATAAATATCTTAATAATAAACAGTTTTATTCTAGATAAGCAGATTTCAAACTTAAATTTAGACAGTTATAATTTATTAAAAGAAATAGAATAAATAGGTTTTTTTTTTTAATAAAAGTTTGTAGAATAAAATTATTTAAGTTTATGCCAAATTATTATTATTTAGGCAAAATTCAGTGAATAATAATTATCTAGACCGAAATTTTCAATTATAAAAATTTTCACATGAAATGACTTCAGACTCATTTAATATTTTATACAGAAGTATAAAGGCAAAAATATCCATCTAAACATTTAAACCGTTTTAATTTAGGGTTAAATTTTATCTAAAACAAATATTATTATTACCATAATTTTAAAAATTATTTTCTTTTATTGGTCTCTTATTGGAGAGAATCTCTAGTTTTATTTTGTGTTACTAAATCTATGAGATTTTGCTCATTAAATAGCTGCCAGATTTTCTCTTCTTTGTCGAAAAGGCATACTTTTTGTATTGTAAATAGATAAGAAAAAACATAATGTTGTATTTATGGAATAACTATGTTTAATAATAAAGTGCTGTTTTTTTTTTTTTGTATTGATATCCATGCATCTCTGTATGTGCAAGAATATTGATTTCATGAACAAATTATTTATGATTATATCTTGGGTTAATTTTTAATAACTCAAATGCCACAAATTGAAATTACTGAAACTTTCTTAACAAAGGATAGAATGAAACAAAATAATAATAAAAAAAAATTCTTAATTAATATCTTGTACAGAGTTTTTTTTTTGAGATTATTTTTGTTTTAAAAAACTAAACTATGAGAAACTTTTATACGGTGCACACTAAAAAATTAAGAGGTTTTAGATGAAATAATAACTTAACATTAGTTATTACCTATTGATTCTGTAGCACCTGAAATCTATCGGGGAATAGCAAGTTGAAGATTGAAAGGTATGAAGGAGGATAAAATGCACTGATCATAACCATATTAAATAAATTGGTTCAATAATATATGATTCATATGATGTTGCTGAAATCTCTTGATATTTTGTATTGTGATATTTTAGTAAAAATATATTAATTTTTATCTTGGTATTTTTTTATTTATAAAATTTTCATTTGTTTATTCTTAATTATTATAATGGGAAAGATATTGGGAAAAAGTTACCTACCTTGATTTAATAGGAAAAGAGTGTTCTCTGATAGCAGTGGATTTTTTTTTGTTATCAGTTGCTCATTTATAAAAATAAGATGATTGGTAAGTTACTGATTTCAAAATTTACTAAATATTTGTCTATATGATTAATATTATTAATGAATGCCAAACAGTGATTTGATAGTCTGTTTAACATTGATAACTCGTTATGTCTTTTTAAAAAAAAAACTTCAAGAGATAATATATTTTTCATAGAAATATATTTGTTTAGCCATAAAAAAACTTTTCATAATGACAGCAAAACTAAGCATAACAATTCTTAATAAGATTCTTCACAGCATAGTTTGATTTTGTTCCAGGCAAAAGTCGATTTGATTATCCCATAAAAATTTATAATCTAACATGACATCTGAAATATTATTTTTGCCATGAACAAGGAATTTTCCATACTGTTATCTGTGTTACATATACCTGAGCTGTATATTACTCAATATTTTCTTTAGCTATTTTTTTTTTTTATATATAATTTGTAAAACAAATTTCATATTTTAGACATTATTTTTAAACTAATCAAAGATAGTAAATTCTGTAATGAACTAAAATATATGTTAATATAAACAAAAAGCTTAAAATTGCGCTTGTTTCTATATGTGTTGCGATAAAATAAAGAATTTTTTCATGCAAAATGTTTTATAATACTATAATGTATTACTGGAGGATCCATTCTTGTTGACATTATACTAAATAAAAAATTGCCATTGTGATGGATAAATTAGTGTAAATTATAAATTTTCTGATAGAATTAATTTCTTGAGTTTTTTTTTAATGTTTATTGTTTCTCAATTAATCTCTAACCATTGGATCAGTTTGTATTTAACTGGTGTTAGCTTTCTCTTTTATTATAAAAATGTTTGCTTACTATATCGCTCTGCCGGTTTTTATTTAGTGTTGTATAGTAATTTGTTTCCAAAGATAATAAATTGAGAAGTGTATGGCGAGTATAAATTTTTACTTCATTAAAATTTATTGTTTGTTTGGGGAGTCTTAATTACTTCATTAGTTACAGTTTGTTGATGTTAAAAAGAGTTAATTATAAGGTTATTAATTTAGATGGCCTTGCTTTATATACCATGTGGGTAGCATATTCATGCAAGTTGTTAGCAGCCTCTGCTCAATTTCATTGTTCTTTGTTCATTTGTTCATATCTTATAATTAATTTAAGATTATCTCTACTTTAACTATTTGGTAACAATAGTTTAAGCTTAAATTAATATATTAACAGTGAAGCAAAACATTTATTCCCACATTAAGCGCTCTATTAATTTGTTATTTACACTGCATACATTGTCTACACCAGTCTTTAATTATGTCTGGGGCAGATATTATTACAAAATTGTCTGAGATAAAAGTGGGACTAGCAGAGTCTGCTTTTTCTAAATGATGGAATATGAAATAAAGATGTTTATATGACAAAAACAATTTACATTTTGTTATTAGATTTGCAGCATTATTTCGACTGCCTGAAATAGGCAGTGGAAACCACTTCATTTTTTTAGTTTTCCTTGTAAGTTGTTATTGTTGGAAATAGAATGCCACTTTCAGCAGGTACTGACGTTTCATTTGATTTAATTGTTTAGTTCTATACTTTTTCAATAAAAGAGGAGATTTAGTATTTTATGTTATGGAACCCCCCCCCCCCCAGCTAAATACTTATTCTTCCAGGTATCACTTTATACCTAATATCTTCCATCAAAATTCTGTAAAATCTTTTATTTGAGAATTGTTAAAAATTGTAGTGTTTTTACTTTTGTCTCTCAGAAGTTTTTATTAAAATAAGTTACCAGCTAATTAATTAAAAAAAAAAAAAAATTATCCCCTTCAGATTATAGCTTGGACTATTTTTTATATTGAAGTTCCACTAAGGTTTTTATTAATATGATGACGGGTTTATATGTAAATAATTTGAAGATATTTGTCATGTTCTGATATCCAAAATATTTTCAAGTTGTAATATAAAAAAATTAGAATATTTTATGTAAATAAATAATACATATAATTGGATTTCAGAGAGCCTTAATTTTACTTAGCAGTGTTCTTTCATCATTTTTCTCTGCATCCCTTTCCTTGTATTTAACAAGATGCAAGATTCTTTGAAATATCCAAATAGGCCTATACTAGGTTTATCCAAATTTTAAATAAAACCAAAAAAGTTTAACTAAAATTATCCTTAACAAAAGAAAAACTGCATTAATAACTATAAAATGAACTTCACACATATTACTGACTTTTAGAAATGTCACCAAATTATAAACATCAACTTGAAGCTCCTAAAGGTGTTTTAATAATAAATTTTTGATTCTGTGAATTATTGCAAATATCACAATAATACCTGTATTATGAACTAGATATTGCATTTAAAAATTACAAAGTATAATAAGAAATCTATAAACATTGTTTATCTGAACTTTTCGGAAATTTTTTTTTAAAGCTTAAAATTGAATGGTTTCCCTAAAGTTCATAATTATCTTGCTTACAACTAAGTCTATAGTTAGAAAACAATCAAAAGTTTTAAAAAGTCAAATGTTTTGGATTGTGAATTTCATGAAACTTCCTTCTTAAAAATATGTCATTGTTATTGTCATCAATTAATGTGTATGTAGAACAACACAACATACACAATGTGTATGTATAATGTGTATTGCCTGGCGTATACATCACATTCATAAGTAAGTGTTAACATATTTGTGTTGAGTTTAATTTCTTCTTATTCACAAATTTTTTATAATTTAAAAATGAATAAAATTATTAAATAGGCTGTGGCATGGAG
>JAAAKQ030302487.1:0-10145 GCA_010016005.3 Zanna intricata
GAGGATGAATGAGGATGATGTGTATGAATGTGAATGAAGTGTAGTCTTGTACAATCTCAGGTAGACCACTCCTGAGATTTTTTCTTTACCTAGTCCAGTATTATAGTAAAATCTTACGATAAAACGTTTGTATCAATTTTATAAAAATTAAGAAAGGAATAAATAAAGAAAACGGTTCTAAAGTTTTATTACTACTTTTTGTAGTAAGACCAAAAGATGCTTTAGCATCATAAAAAACAAAAAAACTACCGTTTTCGAATGAATATATGTATATAAAATAAAAGAATTTATTTGAAGTGGAAATATAAAGAATTTTTAATTAAAAAATGTGATGATTAAATTTCAGTTAATAAACACATCATTAATATGTACAGTATGTTTAAAACAAAATAACTAGTGAGACATTGCGTGTTAAGTATATAGCAATAAAAGTGTAATTCTAACCTGGGCAAATTTTATTAAAAAAATTATATTCATTCTCATTCTCTCTCCCCCCTCGCTCCTCTCTGTTTGTGTGTGTATGCATGTGTGTGGAGAGAGAGCGAAAAAAGTGAGAGAGAAGAGAGACAGAGCGAGAGGTACTACATATTATAAATGCGTGTTATGCACTTCTAGAATTAAAAGTATAATGGAAAACCATATAATATATATGTATGTAAAGACGTGTCTGATAAAAATCTCTTTTTGTTGTTATCAATTTAATTGTTTGATTATGCATTTCTTTCTTTATTTTTAAACTCAAATGAAGAACAAAATGAATTTAAAACGTATATGTGTATGAATGTTGTTATTTTAATCTTTAATATTCTCTTTAAGTGATTTTTTTTAGATCATTCTTTCTATAACTTAAGAATTAAATGCAAATGTTCATGGCACTTTCTTTATCATATAATACACGTTCTCTTATGCGCACATTTTTTAATATGTATAAATATAATGTAATTCATATATATATATATATATATATATATACACACACACACACACGAGTAGCGCATTTAAAACATGATACCTAGATGAAAAAGTTGTATATATATATATATGTATAGCAAATACATATATCTTATCATGAATACACACCTGACTGTACTATGAATTTAAAATTATTTATTGCAAATTTATTCCTTTTAAAAAAACTGACATGATATATTTCTTTTATCGAGTATAATATTAAATAAAGTTTGCACACAAATAATTTTTTTTTTTTTTTTTTTACTATTATTACAACACGATATTAAAATGCACAATAGTTACTTTATAATAATAGTAATAGCGATAAATAATCTTTATTCTTTGGAATATTCACATATCACAGGAAATGTTAAGTAATATAATATAAATGACAGATGTACGTAAATTTCATACGAAAAAGATGTTCGTAAAACTAAGGAATGATAAAAAAATTGTGGATATTAAAATACATACATACATACATATATATATCGTATATATGGATATATGACAATTTTTGTAATATAAATGTTATATATAAATACACGTATGACAAAAATTGATAATAATAAATTCTATTAGTCAAATTTATACAAAATATCATATTTTGATTAATTTTGAAAAATTAAGCAATTTAATATCCTTTATAAAAAGAATATAAAAATCAAAGTCTATTCAACCTAACTGAATGGCATAAAAAAAATAAAAAACATTAAAAAAATTAAACCGATTAAAAAGCATTTAAACACAAATAATACAAACTTTGTTATTCAACGTTTAAAAAAAAAATAACATTTTATTTTTTTTAATTTTAATAAAATAGCAAATTTTAATGAATATTAAATGTAAACTGTTCGATAACGGGAAAAGTATTACTATAAAAAATAACGTTCAAATTGAAAAACAGGGAAAAAAGTTTAGTAAAGTTAAAAAAATATTTAAAATATTGAAATTACATGAAAAATATAATGAAAAATAACAGGAACTGAAAAATATTTTGGAAATATTAAAATAATTTTATTGATATTAAAAAGAGGGGTAAACCTCTCTTTTTAATATCAAGAGGGGTAATAAATTTTATTGAGAATTGAGTTCTTAGGTTCTAAATGGTCTAGTAAAGGTAGTTACTTTTATTTGGATTTGATTATTAAATCGTGGATACCGGTGTTCTTCAGTGGTTGGGTTTCAATTAATCACACTTCTCAAGAGTGGTCGACCTGAGATTGTACAAGACTACATTTCAATCACATTCATACATATCATCTTCTGAAGTAATTTATGGTACTGAAGTAACCTTACGGTAATTCCGGAGACTAAACAGAAAAAAGAAAAGAAAAAGGTTCTAAATGGTCAAGTTAATTTGAGTTCTTGGGTAAATTAATTAACCGATACACTTTATAATTAACGGTAGAATGAAGAGACATCCAATGAATAAAATTTGTCATTTTCACTAAATGACTAATGTACATTTACAGTCATTTATAGTAAATGACTTCCTATATTTCGTAAAAGAAAGTATTGTAATCGCGAAAAATTTCGGTTTTCAAATTTTCAGAAATATACATTTTTACCATCCCTGAATCCATTTTGACTAGTTTCAGCGTGATGTCTGTACGTACTTATCTCGCATAACTCAAAAATGATTAGCCGTAGAATGTTGAAATTTTAAATTTATGATTGTTGTTAATATCTAGTTATGAACTCCTTTTGATTGCAATAGACTGAACCAAAAGTGTTTAAAATAGCCTAAAAAAAAAAAAATTGGATATTTGACTATTTCTTAACTGCAGTGATAAGCCCTCATTTGGCGCTTTTCAACGATATATCATACGTAGTACATATTTTAATTTGTTTCAGAGTAATACCCAAAAAAATTTAAATAATCAAATATTTGGATCTTAGAAGGGTAACAAATCGGTTCGAATCGGTCTTCTTTTCCTTTTTTTAACTTTTTTTTTTTTTAAATTTAAATATATATTGATTTATTAATAATTATCAACCTCTGATTGTAAAAAAAATGTTTACAATAATTCAATAACAATAAAAAAAAAATTAAAAATATCACAAATTATTAACGATAAAATTTTATTTATAAAATTAGTCGGAAAAAATCAAAATGAACAGTACTTCTTACGAACATTTAAGAGAATTTGTAAAATTTTTAGACATTCTTACAGAATTTTGTGAAGAGATGACCTAATTCGATGGATCTTATAACGAGGCAAATTGAGGATTAGCTAATTTTTTTTATATACAAGAGGAATACATAGTAGATTAAATCTGTAGAGGAAGATAAATACTTATATAGAACAGATAACTGAGATCGCAGGATAAATATATAAATAGAAAGAGATGCTGTTAGTAAGTATATCAAAATTAAAGGATTAGCGCTGAAGAGAATTAAAAAAAAAGAATAGCATCGAAACATATTATTGATGACTAAAAAAAAAAATTTATTTTTTTTCATTTTTCTTAATTTTGTAGCGATTAAACGAACATTTTTTATATATAATAAATTCGAAAATATATTATTGAGAGGTCAAATTCTAAACAACAGGGAGGATATATAAAGGAACAAACAAAAGAAAAAATAACAGATAATTGATCATAAAGGGAGGTTATGATCTATGGTAGGCAAAAAGGTTTAGATGGGAACAGTGGCGAACACCTAAAAAGCCTTAGGGTGCCAATTCGTCTCGGATCTAAAGTCACTTTAACTGACTCACGATTTTTTTTCTGATTCAATACCTTGAAACAGATCGCAAATACCGAAAATTATCATAAATACTAGCTGTATAAAATAGAATACCATATTTTGGGTAATTGCTAGAAAACGATTCGGTCAGAATCTAAAAAAAAAAAAAAAAATTACTAAAACCTAGGAGTAAATTATGAAATATTAGTTCAGCCTAAAGATAATTCAGTAAAAGAACATTCATATTATTCAAATCAGCTACCCTTCAGGGTAAAACCGTTATTTAGAAAATAACAAAATTCAACCTTGTTCTTTTTCTTTCTATATCATATTTGAATTACGTTTCACCGACATAAGTTACAGTAAATTACAGAGAAATCTTCTACTGAAAGCGATACTCATTTTCATAATTAATTTGGTTAATACGGAATTAGAATTTTATCTTTTTTGGGGAAAAAAGGGCTAATTGTAATTAAATATCCCAATAATAAAATCTTCACTCCTTAAAGAGGTTCTTAACATTATTTTTTTCTCTATTCATCATTTTTCTCAACTACTTATTAATAATTTAAGACCTCTAGTAAACAACGCATCACTTAAAACCTCAGTATCCGTATTTTTCTTTCACCGTCGACTAAATTATTCCAATCTTCTTTTCAGTAAACTAGATTGGCAAGATGCTTTAATCAGTTTTAAACGAATAACTATATTCTTTAAATTTATTCTATGTCTAATTCCATTTGAAAAATATTTTCTTTTTTTGTCTTCAGTCATTTGATGGTTTGATCAAGCTCTCCAAGATTCTCTATCTAGTGCCAGTCGTTTCATCTCAGTATAATTCCTACATCCTATATCCCTAACAATTTGTTTTACATATTCCAAACTTTGCCTGCCTGCACAATTTTTCCCCATCTACCTGTCCCTCTAATATCAAAGCGACTATTCCAGGATGCCTTAATATGTGGCCTATATCTCTCTTCTTTTAACTACATTTTCCATATGATTCTTGAAAAATATTAAAAAGAATAAAATATAATGTATTATTAAAAAAAAAAAATGTTAATGAAATATTTTCCATATAAAGGAATAAACAATTCAATATAAACTTCGTGATAATTTTCTTCTTAAAAACCTATAACAAAAGGAACTTTGTAACTACCCTTAAGTGGATTGTTAATTTATAAGTTCAGAACTATATAAATCAATTTTCATAAAATAGAGAGCATGAAAAGATTCCTTTTAAACAAACAGTAGACGATAACTGATAATTTGAAGAAAACGGCGAATAGTGGGGACCGATTTTTCAAAAATAAAAACGATAATCACCAAAACGAATATTAAATAAATATGCTTGTAAAGCTCAATTTCAAAATGATGTTATACAGTGTATTAAACGATACTGTAAAAAAATAATACTCATGAAAAATGAGATTAACTTTATGAAAATATAAAAATAATTCTTTAGAAAAAAATCTTTAAAAAAATGACAAAAAAACATAAAAATAGTTAATAAATAATACATTTTAAAATAATTTTTAGATTGATATTGAAAAAAAGCGAAGATTACATTAGCTATTTTTTTATTGAATAAATTTGTATAAAATAATAAGCATGCAAAATAAGTTTAATTTTTTGAAAATAAAAAAAAATAATAAAATAATTCATTAGAAATAATCTTAAAAAAAATGACAAAAAATACATTTAAAAAAATTTTTTAGATTGATCTTGATGTCTCGCGACATCTAAAATCAACTGATTTCGAAGTTGAATGATCTGAATCTATTTAAAAAATAACCGATTTAAAAATAACTATTTTTATACGGATTTGAATACTAGATCGTGGATACCGGTGTTCTTTAGTGGTTGGGTTTCAATTAACCACACATCTCAGGAGTAGTCGACCCGAGATTGTACAAGACTACACTTCATTCTCATTCATACATATAATCCTCATTCATCCTCTGAAGTAATACCTTACGGTAGTTCCGGAGGCTAAAACAGAAAAAGAGAGAGATTGATCTTGAAAAAAAAGCAAAGACCACATTAGCTATTTTTCTATTGAATAAAGCTGTATACAGTTTTACGATATTTTAAATATGGAAAATTTAAAAAAATAATATGGGTGTACATGATGGCGGGCCAGTTACAAGCTAAATTCAAGGTGATGACTTCAGTCATCAAAAATCAATACGATTTATTCTTAAAAAATATAATTAAAAATGATATATCTTTAATTAACATTAGATGGAGAAACATGATTTAAAAAGAAAAAACCATAAGATGTTTTTAAGTGTTTTTCCAGCTCAATTTTAGTGTAGAATTACATTTTGAGTATATTTATACTGATTCGTGAAGAAAAAAATTGAAAATTTTGCGGGCAAATTCCAAAAGAGTACCTATTATAGACAAACAATTTAATATTATTATTTTTTTACATTCCGATACATAGCGAAGATAGGTCAGTAAATAGGAACCTTGATACATCATTTGTTTATGAATGATGTATTCATAAACAAATTCATTCATTCATAAACAAATTGACCTACCGTAATATTAAATTGTAAAACGTTATTTTAATCAATGAATATGAAATAATTACTAGGAATGAAGCAATTTTATTAGAGAATCTGATATCTAAAAAATAATCTAAACAAACTAACATTAAAATTAATCAATATTAAAAAGATTTTACGAAACCTTATCTTAAAATTTAATAAAGGGATTAGTATAGTTCATCACGATGTTCGCTGTCCTAAGGCATCTAAATGCGGAAGCACAGTTACTTACAACACTAAATGAAAACCTATTATTTTTAAGAACACACGCTTAGGTACTAGCAGACTGATTTTAATAGCGATAATCATTTTCCCTACCCGCAAATTTCACGACGATAAATTCAAATCACCGTACACAACTGGATAATCTGTACTTTATATTAATATTGCAATTATTTTAAACAATAATGCAATAATATTAAAGATGTACCAAATTAATCGAGGCCTCTGGAGGAACTAAAGAATATATTTAATCGAGTATTACGTTCCGTTTACGTTGATTCCACAGATAAATCGAATAGACTTCATAATTTATTATAAAAAAGGACCAAAAATTGAATTAACAAAAATGCGAGTAAACAGTCAATCTTTTACAATTTTAAATTAACTTTAAAAAAATTCTTGAAAATTATAATAAATACAGGTTATTATAGTAACCAATAAAACCATAAAAATATGGCAATAAATAAAAATTAATGGGAACAAAATGAAATAGACAAAACAAAATTAATTTTGTATTTATATTCAACATAATTTGTGTTCATTCATACTTATAATTGTTAGATTAATTAATATAACTTTTTTTCAAAGTAAAATTTACTTTATATCATTTAAATATAAGTATAGTCTTTAAAAAATAAACTATCAAAAAAACGAGTTGACATTGTAATAAAAACAATATGTTTTTTTCTTATTTTCTGTATTAATATATATAAGGATGACATCTTAAATCTGATTTTATCTTTGTTGAAAAATTCTTCGCGTAATTACGATACACATTTTTTTTTTGTTTTACTGTTTTAAAGCATGTTAAAACGAATTACAAAACACAACACCAATTACTTATAGATAAATAAATTAAAATATCAACATTCTTCTCTCTGTTCGTAATATGTATATTTCCAGGTATAAGAATAAATCTAACATACATACAATAAAAAAAAAAAAATATATATATATATAAATATATATATATTACAGATCTTTGTTAACTAACTTAAATTATAAAAACAATTACACAATAAAATAAAACAAGTTCGAATATCTTTAAAACAAATCAATACAAATTTATTATAATCTAAAAAAAAATAATAAATAAATAAATGTATATATACAATTAATAATATCAAAATAATAATAATAAGTAATATCAGATAACAATACACAATAACTTTTATTAAAAGAACAATGCGACCGTTAAATAATGGATAATAAGGGCATTAGTTTATTACCTTGACTTATATTTAATCTTTATCTATTCGATTACGATTACACAAACAAATATACACCTAAATATATGTTTGTGTGTGTGTGTTTTTTTTACAGTACAACCAAATAATAATAAATTAGAAATTATATTTAAAAAAAAACTCATTCATAATAAAACAAAAATAATTTATCCTCATTTAAACCGGTGTGATCAAACAATAATATTAATTAATAAAAATATATTAGTCTACTAATTTATTCAAAACTAATTCATTTGGATTTTTTTTTTCATAAGATAAGTTTAATTTATATATATATGTAAATCAAATGATTTAACCAAAAATGTAACAATTTAATATAATATAAAAAAAAAATTTGTAAGTGATACCCTCAGGCCAATTATAGAATGATAGTTACTTAAAATTAATTATTTTAACAGAGAAAAAAATTTAAAAAAACCACAAGTTAGATAAAAAAAAAAATGTAGGATTCCAAAAACTACATCACACATCAGTTAATACAATAATTAAAATTTACTTAATTACAATCCAGCCCACCAAATGTATATGTTTAATATTAATGAATTGGAATATTAATTATGGATTAATGAATATAATTTACTTTCATTTATAAAAGAATTTATCGCAATAGGGTAAAAATACTAACACTATCGGTTTGAATAATTTTTATTTTACGATGATAAACTATTTCTTGATAAATTTTAACCCTTAAAATTTAATATAAATTAGAATTCATTCAAATATACGTATGCGGAAATGATCATTTGTAATTAACAAATAACAAAACGAACAAACAGGCTTCGACGAACTACAAACACCTGCCAAACAAATATACAACTTACAGACGTAAGAATGGAATTTATATAAAAGGAAGAACCATTCTTTGTTCGGCGTTGAGATATAATAAATAAAAACACGCTTCTTTTAAATTTGTTTTTACGACTGGTCTTTTATAAAAGAAACAAATATTGACAGTTTCATAACAATTCTGATTATTTCCAGTGATATAATAAAATGATTTTCATTTTTATTTTATTAAATGATTGTTCGACTACTGACTTTTGAGGCCTATAACATTTTTTAAAGGTTTTTAGAGTTTATCCAGAACAAGATTTTCTTTCATTTTAAAAATACTTTGCTTTAATATCCAATCAAAATAATAAAATGTTACTTATATCCTTTCAAATAGTATTGAGATACATATCTCAATATAAAAACATTATAAATTTTGATTTAAATATTTACGACGATAGCATGTTTCAAAAATTATAGAAACTGTTTAAATCGGCTGTATTAAGTCTACTTGAACGTTAAAAATAACAAATTCCAAGCGAACTTTTCGTTCAATATTAAATTTCTTCACAGAGTACTGCAAGGAGCTCCAAGTATTGTAATATAGTTGGTTTTCACGCCGGTGTTTTAATTTTATTTTGGTAGATCATTGTAGTTTACGAAGTATTCACATACTCTGAACTAAGTGTAAAGCAAACTTAGATCTTTTCAAATCTGATTCAAATATTAATGCCGCAAAATGAAACCGTACTAAAACTCTTAGCGGCAATCCCTGATGCAGCTTAACTTTAAGTAAAAGTTATGTCGACGCAGATATACATTTTTTAAAAATTCAATTCGGTACATCTAGGCTAACAATTTGGTGGTTCCAAGTATTTTGCGTTCAAGAAAAATAATTTCTTGCAGGATATATATGACCTCTCTTTATCTGTTTAGGCTCCGGAACTACCGTAAGGTAGTTCAGAGGATGAATGAGGATGATGTGTATGAATCCGAATGAAGTGTAGTCTTGTACATCCTCAGGTCGACTACTTAAGTGTGGTTAATTGAAACCCAACCACCAAAGAACACCGGTATCCACAATCTAATATTCAAATCCGTATAAAAATGTTTACGCTTAGTAGGATTTGAACCTTAGAACTCTTGACTTCGAAATCAGCTGATTTGCGATGTCGCGTTAAACACTAGACCAGCCTGATCGATACAATGTTATCACTTCCATTCTAGGTAAAAAAATATAATTTGGAACACACATGACTTCCTTTACGCCTATTAAATTACATATTTAAATGAAAAGTACATAAAATTTTAATTCATTATGCTATTAAATTATTTTTATCGTATAACTTTTTTCTAGAGGTTATTAATTATTAATAAAATAATATATTTAAATTAAAAAAAAAAATTTAAAAAGAAAGAGATGAAGTGTTATTCGAACCGATATGCCTTCTCCTTTAAAGATCCAAATATTTCATTAATTAAAAGTTTATTTCTCAATGAGGGCTTATTACTGCAGTTAAGTAAAAGTCCAAAATCCAAATGTTTTGGATTTTGAACTTTTTTTGGATACCTTCCAGTCGATTTCACTCAAAAGGGGAGGTGCACAATTAGATGTTACAACAGTCCTAAATCCAATATTCTACGGCTAATCGTTTTTTAATTACACAAGATACGTACGTACATATAGACATCATGCCAAAACTA
>JAAAKQ030302509.1:10896-25583 GCA_010016005.3 Zanna intricata
TATGTACTTTATCTTATCTTCTTATAAATAAATGTAAAAGTAATCTGTTAGATTGTACCAGCATCATGCGAGAACAAACCAACTGGTACACTTTAACATCTGCAGGGTACATTAATTCTATCCAAGGGAGGTTTTTGAACCTTATATCTAGACCATAATCCTCTTGGAGGCGAAGATGTAAATTAAGTATATTTTTAAAGAAGAAAAGAAATTAATTCATTTATATTTCGTCACCATGACTGAAGTAGGTTGTGAATTTTCCTCGTCTAACTCTGTGTATTTTAGTAACCATAGTTAATTATTTTTTGCCTTTTGTAAATTATTTTCTTTTTCAGGTATCTATAAAAACATTAATTTCTATACATCAGTATTATTCTTAACCATGAGTGTAACGAACAATGCGGGTATTTCTGGCCAGATGAAAAGCGAAACGAGCCCTGTGGCCCTGGGTTCCTCCCCATGATCTTTGGAGGACAAGGAGAGTCCCTGAGTTGGCTGCGAATTTTACCTGAGGCAACCTGAGCCCTGACCGGCCGGGGTATATATATATATATATATAAAAGTTTATTTTAATAATGGTTTAATAATACACTGAGTAAAAGACCTTAATCATCCCATAATTTCATTACCAAAAGTGGTGAAAACCATATTTATTAAAAAAAACTAAATGAATGACTTATTAAAATATTATTTCCATGATAGCTATTTATTTTTACTGAGCCAAAACTTATTACCATGTGCTTAAATGACAACATAATCGAACAGTGTTCGATTATCTGTACCAGATGTATGTATTAATTAATTATATTTAATTAATAGTTACTTTTTTGTGTTGTATTTGTTATAAATTCCTGACTGTTGGCCAAGATTTTAAAATCACGAATCATTGTTTACACGCGCGTTAACACGTTAACGTGATTTATTTTTTTTTTTTATTTTTATCTTTGTTTTTATTTTTATCTATTTATTGTAGAAGTGTGTTTTCATTTTCATTTGTTTGCAAAACGTAGAATACATTTCCGTTGTATTTTTTTAATTTTCAAGTGAAAATACATAGAAGAACTGAAAGACGTAAGTTTAAAGTCGTTACAAACTTTAAACAAAAATTAATATGCTCTCTATCGTTACACAGAAATATAAAAAAAAAGTTATTCATTTTATAATGTAATTACTTCCTTGTACGAAATAAAGGAAGTATTATGATCGTCAAAAAAATTTCGGTTTTCAGATTTCATCGGAAATATCCGTTTTGACTATTCCTGAATCCATTTTGACTAGTTTCGGCGTGACATATGTACGTACCTCGCAACTCTTACTCGTAACTGAAAACAGTTAGTCGTAGGATGTTGAAATGTTGGATTTAGGACTGTTGTAACATCTAGTTGACACCTCCCATTTTGATTGCAATCTACTGAATCAAAAGTGTCCAAAAAAGCCCAAAATCCAAAAAATGTTGAACTTTGGACATTTTTCTAACTGCAGAAATACAATCTCATTCAGAACTTTTCAACGATATATGATAAGTGGTATTACTTTCATTGGTTCCAGAGTTATAGCCAAATGAAATTTTATTTAATGAAATATTTGGATCTTACAAGGAAAGGGACATCGGTTCGAATCAAACATCTCCTATTTTGTTTAACTTTTTTCTTTTTTTAATTTAAATACATGGATTTATTAATAATTATTTAATGATACTAAAAACATTTTTTTATGATAACTAATACTTCAGTTATAATAATTAAAAAAATTATGACAAAAAATCAGAAGTTTTAATGGAATAAAATTTTATGTACTTTTAAATTGTGAATATGTAATTAAATAGGATTAGTACATACGTGTATATGTAATAGATTTGGTGAAACATCTGATTATTTAATATTAGTTGATAATTATAATTAGAATCTTATTATTTTGGATTTTTCGTACAAGGAAGCCATGAGGTGTCCGCATTAGTATTTTTTTAAATGTAATATTATGGTGTACATATTTATAGAATTTTCTAACTGCTAATGTATATAAAGTAACGCAGAGTTTTGAAAAGAAGAAGAGTTTTGAAAACTTTGACAAATAATAAATTCCTAATTTATTTTAAGGT
The DNA here is from genome assembly GCA_010016005.3 of Zanna intricata. NCBI lineage: Eukaryota > Metazoa > Arthropoda > Insecta > Hemiptera > Fulgoridae > Zanna > Zanna intricata. Next base: position 12,995 of record JAAAKQ030302509.1, read on the forward strand.
CCTAATTTATGACAATCATTTCAATATTGGTTTATACAAATCTAAAAAAGAGTTTATTAGTCAAAGTTTTCGATGTTACCAAATTATTTGAATACTACAAGTAGTACTTTGAGTAAGAAATGTGGTTGGATTACAGAAGTGTTAGAGATAGTAATGCACTTGTCTTAATCTTAAAGGATTTAATTTAAACGCTCCAAAAAAGAAGGCTACTTTCTTTTTCAAGATTCTTCAGCTTAATGAACACCCTTCTATCGTTGTAATGGTTCTGATTTCTACTGAGGAAATTAAAGTCGTTCACTTTGCTGTATTGCTCAGTTTTCTCTCCTTTTTTTTTTACTGTTTAAATGGATATATCTTATTTCAAAAATAGTAGTATTCTATATGCATCTTTTGTTAAATTAAAATTTTGAAATAATTACTATCCATACAAATATATTATTACTAACAAATGATTGGAATTGAAGCATACAAAGAGAAAACTAATTATTTCTGTGTCAAACTTCCAAACCGATTCCCTGAATGCTAGTTTGCCAGACTACTTTAATTATATTAAAAAAAAAAAAAACTTTAATTATTATTAAAATTTTTAATTAATACGGATATTTTTTCAGTAATTATAAATGTATTAAAGCACAATAACTCGACTAAATAAATTAATCTATTTTTTTATGTCTCATTATAAGACGTATAATCCTGTTTTAATAAATTTATTTATTCATGAAGTAATCAGGCTGATTAATAACTATGGTTGCTAAGTTTATTTTTTTAAATATAAATTTTCAAATGTTAATTGTCGACTCTGACCCGGATTTGAAATTTGGGATTTTTCATGATGTAGCAGAGTTATTTCTTGCTACAGCGGTCCTTTAACTACATTATAATACCGGATGTACAAAAAAGAATAACGTGGTTTTAATTTTTCATAATATACCTTAGATGAGGGATACAGAGTTGATGTAAGGTTATAATCAATGGACAGTTTAGTTCCGCAATATGGCCGTTGATTTAGTTTCTATATTTCAGCTGCTGTCAAGCTGACAGCAGCACTAGGAAAGATGTTGACATCTGAACAAAATGTCTTTTGCGTTTTGGAGTTTTCTAAAATTTTAATTTGTAGTTACAGTTTAACGTGAGTTCCTTAGCAGTTTAATTGTGATACTCCAAGTGACAATAATATTCGTGGGTGGCATAATGAGTTAGAACGACCAGATGAAGAATACGAGACAATGAAGTGTATCTGAAGAAAATATCTAACATATGAGGGAATCTTTTCCGCATTATCCTGAAAAATCTGTTAGGATGATGAGCCGCTAACTAGATATACCGGTGGTGACAGAGTGAAGTGTTTTAAGAAACTTTTTGCATATCCATCCATATTCTTTACTTATACTATAGGGTTTGAAGCCTCCCTCCTACGCCGTGTGTGCTGACTTAGCAATAGAAATGTTGCGGCATGAAAATGAAGTGCGACTTTCTTGATCGTATTGTGGTTTGTAATGAGTCAACGATTTATCTTCCTGAAAAGTTTAACACACATAATGTCCATATTTGGAGGTAAATAAGTCCCCATGAAGTTGTACAATGTGAAAGGACTTCGAAAAATTAATTATTTTCTGTGAAATATCCTGACGGCAAGTTTACAGACCGTTATTTTCGCTGAAGGTGAAACAAATATAACAGGAGTTGCTTAATTTGATATGCAGTGTAAATTGTTCGTTCAACAACTACAAAATGGACCAGAAAATTTTGTTTAGCAACATGTTGTTGTCCCTTCTCATTGGTACAACATTGTTCGGGTTCGGTTGAATGACTTTTTCCCTAACCGTTGGGTTGATCGGCATGGACCCAACGACAGAGCTTTTTGCGGTGACCTCCAAGGTAACCGGATACGGAAGATATTTCCCACTATGATTTTATCTATGAGGTTTTGTAAACTCTCCTGTTCATGCGTCTCCGCTACCTACTAACCTACCCGATTTCATGTACAGGATTGAAGCAACTGTCGCTTCTATTATTCCAGACATTGCTGCTAAGTACGTGACGAATTCTCCTATCGGTTAAGTGTTTTCCGCATGACAAAATGTAAACACCTTTCGCCTCGTGCGTTAAAGTGAACACTTTTAGGGAAAACTATAACCATTACTCTTTCATCTGTGATTTTCGCTGTTCATAAACATATTGTTATTTATCATTTTTTTTTTTTAATGAAGAATGAATATCCATAAGAAAGATTTTGGGTCCTACGAAGTTTCAGATTCCTATTTATACAAAAATTGAATAGGATCATAGTACAAAATAAAAACGGACAATTAAGTCCAAACAATTTTAATATTATGATGACCAAAATGTAAATAATGATATGAAATGATCACGTAGTTGAATATTTTTAGACAAATTATATAACAGTAGTTATTATTTCAAAATGTAAAAATAGATAAAAAATAACTAAGATGCTTCTTCGGTAGTTATTTAGTTCTTTATTGCCATCCGGCTATTTAGAACCAGCTGCATCAAAATATAGTCATTTTAGTTGACCTTACGAAACTTTCCTGCCCTGATATCCGAAACACCAAAAAATTTAAATAATGTTCCCATAAAAATCTTACCACCTTTACACTAACAATAACATGAAAGCATCGGTATTGAATCCAAGCACTGTATTTTTGAGGAAATATGTCGTGATTATGGATTTGCAGTTCATAAGACCCCAAACCATTAAAATGTTTTTTAGTGCAGGATTTTGTCTGTTTTATTTGATACTTGCCGCGATTCAATTTACACAATTTCACAAGGATCAACTTTGAGAATCATTCAAAGTCTTACTTCTATGCATTTATATGTATTTACATATACAAATTTGTCTGTATTTATCAAAAATATTCACCGTACCAGACTGCACAACAGAATTAATTTCTTTTGTAGAAGATTACTTTCTTTGGGCTAGATGCGCTAGTTGAAAGGAATCTATGTCATCATTTCTAATATGTTCATTTGCCATTTTTAATAATTTAATTCTATCTACGATCTAACTGATCTCATAATGAATTTATTAAAATTAAAAATAATAGAATTCCTTTTGAACCATGTAACACTCTTCATGAAAGTTGAGAGCTAATCCTTATTAGTTAAACCCAAATCTTATATTTTTTTTAACATATACTGAATTATGTATTCAAAACTGCTTTCTTATATATCTTATTTATTCACTAAATTTAAATAGTTACTCAGTAATTTTCATAAAATAATTTTTTTTTTTTATTAATATGGATACAGAAAACTGTCTTTAGTATTTATTAATACTTTATTTTTTAATTTCTGCAATTATCAAGATTTCCATACAGTTTTGCTTGGTCATTCCAGGAAAATGCAGGAATTCATTTTACTATTCAGATAATAGCGCATCTGTCGTTCCAGACATGATCTATGTAATATAAATCGTTTTCTGATTAAATTATTTGTTTTTAAGATATTTGTTTGGCTATTACTTTATTTTGTAGTATCTCCTGGTACCATGTTTAATAGTAATCGTTATGTTTCATACATATATTTTTTCTTTTTATATAATCACTTCTTTTCTATTCTATTTGATCCTATTCCGATATAAGATTTCTGTATGTATTCCTTATCGCAATTTGAAAAAATCAGTATGTTTATGTGGAAGAGGATCGTCCATTATTGAACTCTTCGGTACGTTTCTATCGACTTGTATATATTTAAGATTAAATTTTTCTCAAAACAAATCTTCATTTGATCAAATAAAACGATGTAATCAACTTCCACCCTGCACTTGCGAACGCGAAATCTTTGATACAAAATTGTAAGATACTCTATAATCCCATTTCCTAATCCATGAAGAGAAAGAACGCCGAAAGAACAACGAAAATTATGGAAATAAAGTCCGGCAGTCGCCCGACGGAAGAGAGAAGAGACGTGCCCTTTCGAGGCACAGGACTATTCAAGCTTTAGCCCACCGGGCTGATCTAGTGGTTAACACGACATCGCAAATCAGCTGATTTCGAAGGCGAAAGTTTTAAAGTTCAAGTCCTAGTAAAGGTAGTTATTTTTATACGGATCTGAATACTAGATCGTGAGTACCGGTGTTCTTTGGTGGTTGAGTTTCAATTAACCACACTTCTCAGGAGTGGTTGACCTGGGATTGTACAAGACTACACTTTATTCACATTCATATATATCATCCTCATCCATCCTCTGAAGTAATACCTTACGGTAGTTCAGGAGGCTAAACAGAAAAAGAGAGAGGACTATTCAAGTTTTACGGTTTTTAAATTATTTATCTCCGGTTTACAAAAAGGCACGCTACAGTAGAACAGAAGAAAGAAGAATGAAAATTGGCCCACCACAACGAAGTGCAATCCAGTCCTACGGAACCCAGAACAGGATCAGCATAGTTAAAGACCTAATTTCAATTTATCTTCACCAATCACTTACCATCCCCTTTACCTAATTCTTACTATTATGTCCCCAGCCAGCACATGCGACTACCTCCGCAATGCGGAGCGTATTGCTTCTTCCAAACACTAGTACCCCCGGAAGACGTATTCCTGTTAGACCGAAAGGCGCTAGCACCGAAAGGACTTCAGATCCTTTCAGGCGTGGAGGGAAATCACACCGGAAGTTCAAAGCTCATATTCGCCTAATCTCCCACGATCACCCCCGGTCAATTGTTATATTTGCAAAAGTATTTGTATTTGCGGAATGCAAATAACAACTACTTTTACAAATAAAATACAAAAATCTAAAATCGCCCCTAAATAAATAATGACCGCTCGATGAACGAAAGACACAACAATAAGAAACTTTCATCCTGGCTCTGCTATAAGTAGGGAAATAGTAAACTCCCGGCTTGCTTGCGTTCTGTTCCAATTTTATAAAGTGATTATTTTAAATGATCCTCAGTAGCTGTTTATTCAGCTTTGTTTTAAATTTTTTCTATTGATCGGAAGACATTTTTATTTGTTTTTATAGTTAATTTAGTTTGATTGGCCTCACAACATTTTACTTAGCGTATCTGTTGTTATTTTCGTTGTAAGGTAAATAAAACAGAAACGGAATTTATACGAGAAGTAATAAAATTAAATTTTTTCCGAATTTTTTATATTTTGTAACAAATTTATTACTTAAAAATTTAAAAATGCATTTGAGGAAAAAATCTTCGATCGTGTGAATAAAATCTTTGTTAACTACAGTTGTTCTGTCATGTTTTAGATCAACTTATAATTAAAGTAAATACATTTTGACTTAAGAATTCGTAATAAAATTTAATGTTTATCACTGGAGAGTTAGATTTTACAAGAAATTGTTATTAAAAAAAAATAAATAAATAAAGAAAAAACTTAATATTAAATACAGCGTTGTTTTTTGTTTTATTTCTGAAAGTTTAAATTTATTTAAAGAAACTCTGAATGAGTTATATAAAATCATGTAATTAAAATTGACCTATGTCGCTTTTCTGGCGTCAATGCGTTTCATCGTTTTGTAACTTCATTAATAGATTATATAACAATAGAATTTTCAGTACAAAATTTTTCTTTTAAGTTTTTACGGATGGATACGAGCAACTTTTGTAATAAAAGCTATTTTTGTTGACGAAATTAAATGAATTTTATGTGAATGAATAAAGTGTTTTGCACAAAACTCTTAAGTTCCTTACACAATTTCGATAAATGATGTTATGATTAAACGCTAGCGAAACAAAGGAGGATTTCCATTAAAGCTACGGACAGATTTGGTTTTCTTTTAAAGGCGAATTGTCGCACCGTATTGTTTCACAGGGAAAAAGTTGTACAGAAAAGTACAGTGTCTCCACCATATTTTATATTTACTTAAAGCGACTAGACTTTTCCTAACAATCGATGAGATCCCTTCTTTAAATGAAAATTATTCATTCCTTTATATTTCATTGAATTTTTTTACGTATCTTATTATTACAGTTAAAAAACATAGTTCAGTGAAAAAAATTTTTATGTTTTAAGCAATAAACTTATACTTTTTTAAATGACAAACTTCTCAGTCGACCTTTTTTTTTTTTTGTTTGTTTAACCTTCGGAACCACAATTAATAAGTATATCTTCAGAGGGATGAGATGAATGAATTGTGCATGTATGAAAAATGCCATACCTGACCGGGATTCGAACCCGGGACCTCCGGATGAAAGGCCGAGACGCTACCACTTGGCCACGGAGGCTGGCAGGAGTTTTCGACAGGAGATTGTACAAGCCTACACTTCATTGACATTCATACACATCATCCTCATTCATATTCTGAAGTAATACTAGCTTCGGTTTCGGATGCTAAACAGACAAAGAGAGAGAGAATTATTTATTTTACAGATTTATGCATTGTTTATATATAAATGCACTTTGAATATTTTTTTCTTTGAAGTTTAAAAAGTAGGCTCCTATTGTTATTAGCCTCTTCCACATGTAAAAGAAAAAAATAAACAAAATATTTTTCCCTTCCCTAAAAAAACACAAGTGACAGAGTCAGGGACTATTTGTCAAAAAAAGAGCATCTAAAGATAAGATTTGTCTGTGATTATTGAAACTCAGAAAAAACAACATAACAAGCCCTAAATAACATGTAAAGGCCCTTGTCATTTTAAAATCTTTCTGGTAATTTCTTACGAAATTTGGTCAAAACTTTCAACAAAACTTCTCTATGATGAAAATTGAACCGCACATTAAAAAGTCTATTAAACAAAACAAGACAATTGTGCAAAGTTCTTCCTATTTAACACCAAACAGAACATTTATATTAAAACTTCCAAAAAGAAAAAGAAATCTTAAAACGTTCATATTATACAAAAATAAAAATTACATTAAAAAAAATTCTTTAAGGAAATATAAAATCGATCTCTTGTTAAATTTTATTGACTCGCTTTCTATATCGGCCATCCTTTTTTACTTTTTATCCATCTACTGAAGGGCCTCGAAGTCGATATCTATTGTATCTGAATCCTTGGAGATGGAGTCTTCAGTTTCTCCGCTGTAAGTCTCGGAAAATCTCCTGCGGCCAGCATCGGATGGCGCCGGCTCCGATGATGCAGTCAAAAGTACATCGTAATTCAGACTCGATGTACTCACCGCTAGATCATGTGGAGCGGCCGAGTGTCTCGCGCTCCGTGATTTCGAAGGCTCCATTGTTATTTCTTTCTAAATCTTCCTTTTCCAAAATCAGTATTGGTCATGGAATTGGAATTTTAATCAATCTGAATCTAACTTCAGGTTCTTTATGCATTTTTATTTGAATTAGCTTCGTCTTTGAATTAGTCGAAGGTTTATTTTTCGGTGGAACAGGACACTTTTGTTTTGGCATGTCTACTTTTATTCTAGACGAATTTTAAGTGTTGTCCCTAGTTATTCGGTTCTTCAATTTTTGATCAATTATTCTTTCCACTAAGATTACTTAGTAGAAATACAAATCTGCAATTTGCAAACTGGCTGGGCCGGTTCTGTAATCATGTTCTTTGATTTGAAGGTGACTGCAACAACCTATGCATATGACGTGGGCTTTGGAGTTTTGCTATGCACAATTTTTCTTGCTTCAAAATAACTGATCTTCTGAACGGTCTTTACCTTCTGTATCGCAATTCCTTCCTTATAATTTAGACAATTCCTTGACCTTACATGATGTTGTCCATTACAATTAACAAGTAACGGATCATCCGGATGAATCTTCGAGTATTAACGTCTAGTACACAGTCAGTAATTGACACTTATGAAATGAGACTTATTGCAATTAAACTATTCATAGTAAAAAAACGTAATTTTATTACATAACATTATTTGTTATAAATGGAGTGAAGTTCACTTTTTAGAGTAACCTTTTTTTTGTTTAACATATAATGATAATTTTATAATAAATTACCTCCACACTAAAAAATAAATTATAGGTGGTTTTTTTTTCATGTATATTTTTTCCACTGTATAAGAATAAATAACCCATGGCAGGAAAGTATTACAACTTTATTGTCAATTTATTATTTTTTTTATTTATATAAATTTAAAAAATATATTTGAACGATTTTTAATCATTTAACTTAAACAACTTTCCATATATTTTTATTTCTTTGAATTTAATTTAGTTTTACCTCTCAATTTCGTGTTAACATTTTACGATGAAATATTAAACGAATAAACAATAATTTTAAATTAAAACACTGTTTTTAATCTTTCTTTGCACCATAAGAGTATTACGAGCTCAATGATACGATTTAATACCGGCTTATAAAAAGATAATCAGGATCAAAGAAAGTTAACAGGACAAAGGAACGTATCAAAAGGAAACAATATAATAAGTTACATTAGGGAAATTGATGGAAGAAATAGAAGGTTTAAGATGCTTATCGGACGGGCAGTAGGGACAATTAGCTAATGTAGCTCTGACTTGTAACGTTATGGTCTGCGGTTTAATCACTGCAGCTACTGTACAGTATGAGAAGGGATAATTTTCAAGATATATTTACGTAGATTAGAGTAGAAATGTTGAGGTCTACAGTATACCGCGATCAATGAACCGCAATGCTTTGTATGTTCTCCCAACCCTAGACCGGTGTACTTTCCTTCTTCCCACACTTCCACATATAAGAAGCTTTCCTCTCTTGTCGGAGGATATCATGAAAACCTATGAAAGGAAATACCGTGAATTGTATCGGACTTTTCTAGTACATATAGTCTCAGATCAGCTTTTCACGTACAGAATCTTATGAAATGTAAAGAAAAAAATATATTTGCAAACAGTGTTCACTATTATTATATTTTAATGCTAAATTTTTTTTATATAATCGCTATGGTATAACAGGAACTATTATGTATTATGATACCCAGTAATATTTAAATCAATATTAATATAATTGAGTCGTATAATAATTATAATAGTTTAATCATACTTAAAATTATGATAGGACTTATTATACTGTAAAATATTAATTTAGTTATTTTGAAAAATACTCTACAATCATATCTCTGCTTATCTTAATTTATAAATCCGAATTTTTTGTTACATATATTTAGAGAAGTGTTTGGTTGAAAATCAGAAACCCTAGGCTAATCAGAATGATTTTACTTCCTTGTAGGAACTTTAGTCGCATTTTCGGATTTCTAGGGAAATATTCATTAAGACCATCCCTAAATCCTTCTTGACTAATTATAGCTCGACATCTTTACGTGTGTATCTCGTATAACTTAAAAACGATTAGCCGTAGAATACTGAAATTTTGATTTAGGACTGTTGTAACATCTAGTTGTGCATCTCCCCTTTTCATTACAATCGACTGAACTAAAAGTATCCAAAAAAGGCCAAAAATAAAAAAAAAACAATAAAAAAGAGTTAGAAGTTATAATAAAATTTTATGTACTTTTCATTTAAAAAAAAAAAGAAGGAAAAAAAGTTTTTATTTAATTTAAAAGGCGTCAAGGAAGACATATGATATCCACTTCAGATGTGGTTCTAATGTAAGGCGTAAATATACTCGATAACTTCATTATTAAATGAGTAGTAAAACTTAAACCAATAGCGTTTCGTATTTTACAGGGTCAAAATTGGTGTTATAATATTTAGACTCGCTGTCAAAATTATATTCTGAACAAGTTAGGTAATAAAATATAATAAATTTTATTTAGTACTTTACTTATCAAAATCGAGTTAATTGTTCAATATATATAAACGATTTAATAAAAAATTTCATAGTACAATGATTTGTATAGGTAGGCAAATGATGCAACTTTTCATAAAAATTAATGCACATTTACTGTATAAATAATTAAATTATATTTTTAAGTATTATTTCTGTGATGCAATTTATTTCACTATAAATTTGTTTTTTTTTTTTGTTGTAAACTAAAGCAAAAGCGATTTTCCTTAATTGTCTTGATTTACTTAAATTTGTTATCTCCATTTAATTATTTGTATGGAATTAATTTTTAATTTTTTTTTATTGTTTAAAAGCTTATTTAGAATTGTAAGATTATACTTACGTAAATCTTTAGTACAAATAAATTGAATCTCATCCTAAATCATATGACAAAGGAATCCTCAGCAAAATTCTTCAAAGCTACGCAGTAGTTTAACTTTTTAGTAAAAGCTTAGTTAAAGCTTTCAAGTGAAGGTTTTTATACAAGTTACTATAGACACTTGAGGGGAACACATGTCAAGATCGTAAGCCACCAGGTTGGTCTAGAGGTTAAAGTCGTTATCGCCAATCAACTGATTTCGAAGTCGAAAGTGCTAAGGTTCAAATCCTAGTGAAGGCAACTTTATACAGATTTGAATAGGATCGTGGATACCGGTGTTCTTTGGTAATTGGGTTTCAATTAGACACACATTTCGGGAATGGTTGTTTTTAGCTTATTTGTTTATTCGACAATGACAAATGAGAACGTCTGCCCAACACCCATTAAATTTCCTTGAACTTTATACCAAATAGCTGTCTCTTCTCTTATACATGAACTTTCCACGGTAGTCTATGATCGAGGTGTAGAATTAGGTCTCTAGCATTAGGTTTGCGGAATCATAACGCCATCAAGGTGGACCCGTGGGCAGTTACCTCTCTTCATTTTGAATATCACGTGTTTCGATTTTGCTTGGTAATGAAATATTCTTCATGTACTCTACCACCTGTTGATTAGATCGAACTAATATTGTGAGCTATTTGATGCTATTTTTGGGCTTGTATCAACTGCAAGTCATCGGCAAAAGAAACAACTTCTTTTTAAGACTTCTAGAAAGAATTAATTGACTTCTTTTAAACTTCTAATGTAATAATTCATGATTCTATGTCTACTATACTTCATTAGGCATGTTTAAAACTAACACATCATTATAATATAATTTCAACAGAATTAGTATGCGATCGGGTCATTTGGAGCTATTTAAATATATGTACTTTATATTTAGATATTTAGTGAAGATTAATATCATATGTATTATGTATTTAATATTTGCATAATAAGTTTTTATACTTCATCCATGTATTAAAACATGTATTCAAAAATATTAATTACTTTATGCACACATACACCCACACACACACACACAGAAGATTAGCTTTGATATTAGTACGATAATTAAAATAATATGGATAGTAAATTAAGCAAGATTTATTTACTCAAAATTAATAATTTATTAGTTGATAGCAAGTACTTTTACATTTTTAAACTTTACAAAAATGTCAGTAAATACTGAGAAAATAAAAATTTTACTGGCGAAAAATTAATGTCAATTTCAGATATAAGCAATATTTATTTTTCATTAAAAATTAATATTGATGTTCTGTTTATTTTAATTTTATATTTTTCAGATATTTAGATTGGTTTGTCATTTGTATGACAAACGAATTACAGTAAACACTCGTGTTTAGGTGATCGTATTTACTGTTTCAAATACCCTCGCTTTGTGTGCGTGAATGTATGTATTTATGCGAATTATGTAAATATATGTACGTTATATAGTCACGTAGATTCTCGAGTGATTAGGTAAATTGTCTTAATTAAATATTTTCAATTAAACGTTGTCAAAGTTCAATGAAAATTAAAAAAAAAACAAATAGGTATATAATAAATATAAACGTTTAAATAACTATTTTAACACTTGCTGAATTGTAGCAGTGAATATAATGTTCTTTAATACAGTAAAGAAAGTGGTATATTAAATATTTGATTTATGAAATCAAATATCTGTTTTTCTTATGCTTATTAAGAATCATTATAATGACTCAGGAGGTAACGATCAGAGCAGCCTTCTCTGAGAGTAATGATAGTCAACATACTTGCACCCCACCTGGAAAATGAAACGAATGTGTTACTCGGAGGGCCAAATATTTATGCATTCCAACGGTTTGGACGTTTTGACATCAATTATACAATCGGCTTAGTGAAGAAGGAAATCGGAAAAAACTTCACTCATAATTTTTTATTTTATGTCTGGCGTGGGATGTTTGTGTTTGTGAAATAGAATGCCATTTATAGATGTGTCTTTTGGCTCATATCAGGTCTACTTCAACCGTATCGTTTGTGAAATTTAACGTAAAATGATTTAACTTGTAGGTTAGGGAGGGGAAGGCTAGCATCCTATTGGAGGGATGCGATCAGCGTTCCAGAAGCGGAAGTCAGTGCGTTCCGAAGAAGCTAGGAAGACCCCGATGGGACAGTCCCAGATGGAGACTAAGACAGGGTCGGCAGATTGCTGCCACGACACTCCGACTGAGTAATGCATAACGGCGTGTCCGGTTACCACGAGGTGTATGTAAATAAAAAAAAATGATTTATTACAATAACAAGTAAATAAAAGATGCAACAAGTGTAACTTAAACAAAGAAATAAAAGCCTATTTTAATATAATTTAATTTATTTTAAATTAAATTTTTTATATTATTTAATTTTGTTTATTGCAAAAAGAATAAAAATGTATTTATACAAAATAAAAAAAATTAATAAGTATTTAATATGTATCAAAATTAATAAAAAATGTATCTCATTATGTAATGGATGTATTAGGTACTAGATTTGATTTTTTGCTTTTATTTCGATTGAATAGATATCTCTAATACTAAGTTAAATCTATATATATATAT
>JAAAKQ030302510.1:0-10145 GCA_010016005.3 Zanna intricata
CATTTTTAAAAAATCGTACCCATTGATGGACTACACCTTCACTAATAATGTTTGGGCCATAAACTGCACACAATTCACGATGAATTTCAGCTGCTGAATGATTTTTTACCCAAAAAAATCTTATTACACTATGTACTTCACATTTGGCAGGATTTTCTATTGCTGCACTCATGTTTTTAGGTTATAACTTGAGAACGTGCGACCGAATGATACTCCGCCTTGCACAGTTAGAAGCGTACTGAGCCGTTGCACACACTGATGTCAGAATGACGGCGCTACACGTAAACGGCAGTTACTTTATGGATTACCCTCATACATAGATGCAGCAGATTCAGTTATACTGCCTAAACATATATCTCAATTGCTAATCATATGAGAGACATTCCTTCATGCACCTTTAAGAACTGCAGAGTTGATGCATTAGCTATTATAATAAAATATTATAATTTAAGATAAAATTTTATTTTATTTCATAAATAAACTTACATCACCAGATTCTGATCTCTTTGGACAAAGTGCATCTAATTCATCAAAAAATATTACACATGGCTGAGAATTTCTTGCTCGCATAAAACACTGCCTAACTGCACGTTCACTTTCTCCTACATACTGCAAAAGAAAGTTAGAATTATAAAATAGATTAAATAATTCAATAAATTTAATTTTTTTAAAATTATATATATAATACCATATATAATATAATATAATACTATTTAACTTTTTATCATCACATTTATAAAATAAAATAAAACTGAAGATAACATATCTGCTTACCATATTTAATAATTCAGGTCCCTTTACAGAAATAAAATTGATACCAGCTTCATTGGCAATCGCTTTCGCAAGTAATGTCTTTCCACAACCTGGTGGACCACAAAGTAAGACACCACTTGATGCGCTAAGACCTAATGTTGAAAAAGCAGCAGGATGACGAACTGGAGCCTAAAAAATATATGCAAACATATTTAATAATGATATCATTCAAAATGTAAAGTAATTATTCTTTAAAAGAAATAATGATAAATAAATTATTTAATAGATGTAAATATTTATGCAGCTCTCGCACTTTCTTTCTTTTTTCTTTTAGTGGTCTCTTGACACTCCACAGCATTATTATTACACAGTAATGTTATACATTTTAAAAAATCAACTAAAAACTTAGTGGATCTCTGCTGCTCCACACCATTATTTCAAAATAAAGTTATACATTAAAAAAAAAAAAAAATACAGCTAAAATCCTATTTCATTTACAACACGACTCAAGCCCAACCTCTTTCTCTCTTCCTTTCCTACCACAGGTATAGTGCGTACTCAAAATCTGCAGTCCATCCAGACTTCTACAGGATGAATTGGGCTGATTTTTTTTTTATTCTGCTCATGATGGCTTGTAGATATATCATCAAGCATTGACAGATCTTCGAAATGTTTTCCTTAGAGTAACAGCCTTAGAACATTCCTCAAGTAATAAATGATGATTTTTGAGGAATTCTCACACGATTCAAGTTTGGCATTTGATGATGCTTGATGATGTGTATCTTCAAGTAATTCCAAGTAGAATATAAAAAAATATCAGCTCAAATCATCCAGTAGAATTGATCCAGTAGATCAAACTAAGACAGATAAAGTAGTATTTACTACTTAAAACACTAAAATTCCTCTTGATTTGTTTCTTTAATTCTAATGAAATTTGGATGTCAAAATATTTATGTTAAATATTAGCACATATACATTTTTTTTTTAAGTATTTATCATAAGTCACTTGAAGATTTACATAAGAAGGAAAAAAAAGAAAGAGAAAAAAGTTAGGTTTACGATTTTAACAAGCTCACTATAATCATTTGTTTTTATATATATATATATATGTATATTTTATAATTAAACATTAAAATAACATTCAGCTTCTCCACAAGTACAGAATAAAATAAACACTCTTACCTTATTTTTACAAAAGTCAAAGCGTTTTCAAGCCTAGGCCCATCATCAGTGACGTAAATTTAAAAAAAATAAAAACCATTACATATACATACAAAATAATAAAAACATATTAAAAGGAGAAAAAAAAATTAAAATATAAAAACAAATATTTCCTCTCTTAAAAACTGTTTAAGTTTGTATTATTATTTGTTTGAGAGAATTAGTTCATTGTACATCATTGACAGATAAAATTTATAAGAAAAAATATATTTGTTCTTACATTTTTTTCCTCTTTTTAATTTTTTTTTATTTGTGTGTATATGTAATGAATTTTTTTATGAAAAAATGTATGTAATGAATTTACGTAATGAATTTTTTTTTTTTTAATTTACGTCACTGATGATGGGCCTACGCTTGAAAGCACTTTGACTTTTTTTTAAATAATATAAGAATGTTTCTGTTATTCTGTACTTGTGGAGAGGCTGAATGTTATTTTTAATATTTAATCATAAAATAAATTTATGTACAGACAAATTATGGGCTATATTAAATTTAATTTAAATAAATATATATATATATATATATGAAAATAATAAAAATTAGAAATTTCGGAAAAAGTTTATATACATGATATAAATGTAAATTCAGCCTCATGAATCTACAAACAGAATTTGATCAGGATATCCTTGTAAAAATTATTTAAGTTGATATACAATGAAAAGATTAAATAAATCAAATAATTATTACAGTACTGTGTATTAATAACTTATAGCATGTTTTTAATTTCTTAACTGAACAAATATATTTGTTTTACAAAACTTACACAATTTTTTTTAATTTTGATCAACAAATATTTTTAATTATATATAAATGGAGATAAAAAGGAATTTAAAAAAAATAAAATATTACTGAAGCTGGGCTTAGGTTCGAAAATGTTTTGATAACATAAAAAAGTAAACGTAGAAATGTTTCTTTTATTTTGTTCTTAGCGAAGTGGCTGAAAAAAAAAAAAATATATATATATATATATATCCACCTGCAATTTCTTTTTCTTCTAGTTCAAATAAGCCTACAATATTAACTCATTTCTTCTTTGTTAAAAAAATTTATTGTAGCTCAGAAAATACATGCTCACACACGATTGCAATGCGTGAGATTAATATATCAATTTACTAAGTGGTAATATTGATTACCATTATGCTCCCTTATCCCAATTGTTATTTACACTTTGTCAATGCATAGAGTAATATAAATGAGCATATGTATATAACAATATTATAACTCAGATCAAGATAATCATTCCTTTTGTTTCATCATAATTAAACACCTCATAAGTTCCCAAGATATGTAATTCATAAATCCTACAAAAGAAATACTTAAAAAATTATAATCATTATTAAATATTAAGTTTGAATTATTTATAAAATGCTTTGTTATTTCAATGAACATTTTCTTTTTTTTAAGTATAATGTAATAACATACTAATTTTCAGTAATCTTTTTTTATCTGATTATACACAATGTCTTATTTTATTTTTTAATACAATTTCTGTAAATAAAGAACTATATAAAATGATAACCATTTCCTAAAAATAACTTGATATTCTACCAAATCTATCCTGTAAAAAATTATTTTTTTATCTAGTCAGATGGTTCAGAAATTACAATTGTCGCAAAATTATAACAAAAAAAAATAAGAAGAATATAATACTTTCTTGTAATAAAATTCAGAAAGGATTTCTATTGAAAAACTCACTAATCCTAACAAAATAAACAACATCATCTTCTGTTTTAAGTTTACTTTGTTTGCTTGATTTTTAAAACAAGCAAACAAAACACAAATACATAACAGATTATCAAAGTTCTAACAAAGTTGAGATAAGAATCACACAAAATTAAATTTAAATCCTAAATTTTTTCTTCATATGACCTTATAAGTTTGAAGAAAAATTTTAGAAAAAACCACTAATGATTTGCACTGAAATAAACATTGGGTATTATATACAAAAAAAAAATTTCATAACTTTTTCTATCCCTACACAGCTAATAAAATAAGAACTATGTCAGACTTGCTGACATAGCAACAAAATAGATTAAATAAAATATAAATAAATAATTACCAAAATTGTCATTTGAAGTTCGTGTCTAATATCCTTAAGTGATCCAATATCATCCCATGAAACATCAGGAACAGTAGCAAATCCTTCTCTTTTAGCCGAAGGTTGAACAAATTTTAAAGCAACCTTAAAATCACATTCTTCAATAACCAAGGACTTTAACTGTTCAGATGTTAACGGTTGACTACTATGAAGTAATGAACTGATTTTAATTACCTCAACAAATTTTTTTTTTTGGTCATTTTTAACATCACACTCTTCATCTTCTACATTTATGACATCAGCATCATCAATTTTGCCCTCATTATTCAAAATAATCTCATCATCTTTTTTATTTCTTACTTCATTAATACTCTCAATCATAACACTATCATCTAAATTTGTATTATTCTTATTTTCATCTTTTTCTATGCCTTCATCAGGTAAAATCTGTATCTCTTCACCATTTTCAACAACATTACAAGGTTCTGTTTTTCTTTTTTTGGCTTCTGGTTCACCCATATCTTGTTCAACAACTGCATCTATAACTGGTACCTGTTTTTCTAATGTACTATCATTGTTAGTATTATCTTTAGGTGCTAAATCTTTCATTTCTTCATCTTTTGTACTTAATGCAATATCACTTTCATTTGTTTCTATTTTATTTGGATCTACCATGTTATTTGCTAAATCACTGTTGTCATCTTTTTTTTCACCAAACAATCTGAAATGCACAATTAAAGTAATAAGAAAATTATTTTTAAAAAAACATTAAGTAATTAACTAAAATGATTGAATATTAGTTTAATTAAATGGGAACATTAAAATAAAACAATCAACCACTTCACTTTTTCTAATTTATAAAGTTTAATTGATTAAGGGGAGAAAAGTGCTAATGTAAAAAAATTAAGTTGTTTAAGACACGAAAACATTGAAAAGTACAAAAATGATAATTATAATCAATGTTCAGACTTCAGAAGGCTTCCCGTTCTGAGTTCAAGTAGGCTGTCAAAATGTATTTTAAATAGAACTGAAGAACAATATAACATGGCTGAGCCTTATTTCTGGATAAAATATTTATCATCAGGCAGTTAACGGGAAATATCTTTCATACAGCATGAAGGTGTACTATTTTCAGTGACCCAAAAAATACTTTTGATAATGTCCCATTAACAAACCATTGGGAAGGTATGAAAGTCTTTCTAGAAATGGCCTATTATAATCTTATTATTCATAAATTTACTTACACACATACATCAAATATTTATAAATTCAATGAAAAGACAGAAGATGATATAATGGAGCAAACATGTTCTCAATCCTTCAGTGTTAGTAAAAGAATGAGGCAGATTGTTCATTGTCAACCTTGTGACACTGACGGTGTCATATACCATTCAATTTTGACACTGAAATGTCAAAGAACAAGTATCCAGCTGGGCAACAATGAGAGTAAACGAGTCAGTGAAGAATGTAAAATATATGTTACACAAAACTGTAAAATAAAAATGAAATGAAAAAATGAATAGAATGAAATAAAATTTATACATTTTTTACGCATAAAGTACGTTTCAGATGGTCAAAAATTAATAAAATGATTTTGTTTACTTTGACAATGTAATGGGATTAATGATATAAGCAGTATTTTCAAAAAGTTTCCAGCATTAGTTTAATTTACAAAAACTGCTTGTATGAAAAATTTTAGAATACAGTTCTTTAAAAGTAGTTTCCTCTGGCAGCTTAACACTGATACGCCTATAAAGTTACCAGAACCATTTTGAGTCCTTTGAGCTGCTTCATCCTACTGGCAATCATCATTTTTGTATATTTTCCCTTCAAAGCATTTGTCACATGAAGAAACAAGTAAAAATAAGCTGAAACAAAATTAGGATGCTCCAGTTCATTATACACTATCATATTAGGTACTCTTTGACAAACACTGCATCAATATGTAGGTGCATTCTCATGCAAAAGAATTTATTTCTTTATTTCTCATCTTCCAGGACAATTCCTTCTAACTGCATCGATTCAGATGATATCAACATACATTTTCATGTTCACTTCTGCTCATAAAGAATGAATTTGTAGTGAACAATATTCAGTGAATCAAAATAAGAATCTACCAACAAAAATTTTCCTTTGCTCCTATCCAAACAAAACTTTTGTGATCACATATGATGCTGACTAACTTTTTATCTGTCGACCAAATACAAATAACGCATGTTGTCTCCTGCTACAATTTGTTCAGAAAATGTTGATCTTGATCGGTCATAATCATAAGATCTCCTGTCAGAATTTTTTCAAGGTAGAAAATATTGAAAAACAGGTGTCCAGATCATTATATAGAATATGCTGGCAATTTCTGACATATACCAATCATTGTCACCTGACAGTTTTTTAATATCGCTTTGAATAAAATTTTTCAACAAGATTGATATTTTCTTTAGTTGTTAAGGTTAAAGACATCCTATATCGAGAGAGGGAGGGAGGGAGAGAGAGAGTGAGAGGGAATGAGGGAGAGGGAGAGAGAAAAAAACAAGAAAGGTATAATATGAGATATTAAAAAAACAAATAAATTTTAAAAGAAATTACAAAGTTTTTAAACATAAAATAAATTATGTCTGTTCATTGTTCCACATTATGTGTATAAAGTGGTTTCAATTTTGTGTTACATTGTTAAATTACAAATAAACTGATGTAAATTAAACCAAAAATGAAATAGCTTAATAAATATAATATAATAACAGTTACAGTAACATTCATAATTTATAATTTATAAAAAAAAAAAAAAAGAGATAAAAAAACTAATGAGGCCACAATTCTAATTTTAGATGTGGATTTTACTGTGGTATTCACAATATGAGTGTCTTTCCTTATTTTTTCTCGGTCGATTTTTCTGATTTTATTTTCAAGATGGGTTATATAATGGATACAGCATAGTTATGAGATGTGGAGCCTGCTATCACTGATGAGACTACGTATCATCAATGAGATGATTAGACTGATGATCAATGATATTGATGAGACTGCTTATCATCAATGAGGTAGCATCTTCTTTAAACATCGGTCGAGGTTCTGCCCATCAAATCATTCATAATGAGCTTGGCTTCCGTAGTCTGTGCACAATTGGTACCAAGATAGCTTACTGCAGAACATAAGCTCAAACATGTTGACATTTGCCAACACTTACTTAATTCCTTCAACAAGGAAAGCAATACATTTTTGAGCAGAATAGTCACCAACAATGAAACTTGAATTTATCACTATGAGCCAGAATCAAAACGCCATAGTATGGAATGGATCACCTGAGATCTCTGTCAAAGAAAAAATTTTAAGACTGAGCCATCGGCAGGAAAGGTTATGCTAACCATTTGGATACTAAAGGGTGCGAGATACAATGAAATTATGGAAAACAAACTGAAACCAGCAATTCGCAACAAAGCCAAGGTCTACTGTCGAAGAAAAAGTTGTTGCATGATAATGATTGTCCACATACATCTCGCCGCACTGTTTAAACTTGAATTCTGAGGTACTGGGACACCCTCCCTACAGTCCAGATTATTCTTGTTCTGATTTTCACCTGTTTGCCCACTACTCAAGAATGCTATAAGGTCAACAATTTTCCAAAAACTAGGTGCGCAGAAACTGGTGCAAAAGTGGGCTCACGACCGACTGAACACCTTCTTCTTGGAAGAAATACACAAATTTGTACATCGCTGGATCAAATGGATTGTCAAGGGAGGTGACTATATAGAAAAATGAAATACATGTTGAACCTCTATCTTTGTGCATACAAACTGTAGAACAAAAGAGTAGATAATTTTTTACTCACCCTTATATTATACTTAGCCATCATGAATTTTTAACACATATACATTTAGTATAATGTTTCAAAATTTGTAATAAATAATCAAATGATACAGGCAATAAAAATATAATGATAGTACACAATAAAAATTAGATTAACACATGAATTTATAGTTAATATAAAAACTTTACCTTTGAACAGCAGCGATAGCTGCTTCAGTAAGAAGAGATTTTAAATCGGCACCAACATAACCAGGTGTGCTAGCAGCAATATCATCAAAAGAAACCGACTCTGATACACGAAGTTTTGAAGACAAAAGCTGTAAAATTTCTTTTCTAGATGCTCTGTCTGGTATACCAAGACACACTTCTCTATCAAATCGCCCAGCACGACGTAATGCAGGATCAATTGAATCAGGACGATTTGTTGCGCCAATAATTAATACTTTATTTCCTCCTGGTGTAGTTAAAAGCTCTGTAGCATTAAAAAATAACTGAGATTAATAAGATGGAAGTTTATTAATGACATAAAGTGTATGTGTATAATATACATATATTCAATTAGCAGCAATTCATCAGTTAATATGTTTATAAATATATAAATATATTAGATAATTAAAAGATTGTATTTACTTTATTATAAGCTGTTTTCATAATATCACCATAACAAATAAAGATTTACTTATTTACTTCTCTTCATATTATAAAGCATATTCAAAAAATTTATTAGGCTATTAGAATATAACAATTTTTTTTTTTTTTTTTTATTTATCACTACAAGAATTGTGACTATTCCTTTTACTTACATTCAAAAATTATGCCACCTGTTAAATTACACTCAAACTATCACATAGTGTGATTCTGATATTTTGCGTTCTTAAATTGTTTAAAAGTAAGAAAAAAAAAACAAGTGATAAAATCATAAAGCCTATATTCTTACAAGTTTTCAGTTTGGCTACCTAGCCACTGTAATTCACAATTGACATTTTCTTGTCCTTCATTAAACTTCTAACCCACTTTCTCAACTTTCAGTCACTTAATTCAATTTCACAGTCAACTTCCACTGATGACTCCGCTGATGAATCGCTGACAACTTTATATTTCTTCAATTTAAAAACGAATAACAAACAGTGAAGAGGTTTAAATTATCTTAAAATAATTAAAAGTATATACAATAAACTGTAAACAAAAACTGTTTTTTTCTGTAGCAGTATCTGCAAATTAGTAAAAAACCTTACAAATATACACTACATACTTAAGTAAAACACTAACATATCCATAGTTTGTTTATTTGACAACAGGCAGACTGCAATGAGTAGATTATGAGTAGAATGCATTGAGTAGATTAAAAGTACCGGAAAAGATTAAGAGATTAATATTGAAGTTTCCAAAGCAAACAACACTACAGCACTCCTACAAATCTTGCCAGTACCAAAAATCTTTTGTTCTTTAAAAAAAAAAATTAAGAAAAAATAAATAAATATTAGGTTTTGGATATGATGATTAAATTACCTACCAACTGATTGGTTCTACACCTGAAATTTACCAGGAAGATAATATGTGAAGACATCAGTCAATAGTTGTAACAGTTATCATTTAAAAATAATAAACAAAAATACTTCAAAAATTATTTCAAATAAATATTATTCTTATTTTGAAAACTTTTATAAAGAAATCAATAACACCGTTTACTATTCCTCAAACAAAATTAGAAGGCTTTACAAAAAAAAAAAAACCTGGTATTCTGAATGTTTCTAATAACACATATTAAATACTACTACAGAATGATGAGAAATATTCAAAGTGATATAAAGATAACCACAACATGTAATGTAATAACTACCCTATTCGATTTAGTTATACATTACTGAGAATTTATAAAAAGTTGTGATAAAGATACATGAAAATATTACACCACATCACTGAAAACAGAAAAGTAAACAAACAATTAATCTACAAATAGATAAGTTTAAGAAGATTATAAACTAAATCTAACAATTATCAGGATTGAAAGAATAAATAGAAAATAGGATAAATCATTTGTTTTTATTTTTTTTGGGCAAAAAATTAATGAAATGAAATGAAACTTAAAGTTGTTTACTGGCCTGAATTAAATGATCTAAAATGCACAAAACCATTTTTATTATTTAGCAACAGTCAAATTAGTGTGATAATATTGAGTAAAGAAGCAAAGGTATTTTTACATCAGTAAGTGTAATAGCAGTTAATGAAGTTAAAGAACCAAATTAGCACCAGAGTAATGGTGCAAGGTGAAAAGATAAAGATGCTACGATTTGCTGACAATATAGTAATTCTAGCAGAAAGTAAAAAA